>JANTBZ010053415.1:0-10005 GCA_024741255.1 Exechia fusca | reverse complement strand
CATACAACTCTTTGGGTTCGACATCTAATTCGATATATTGGATTGAGCTAAAAGTGTTCCATTATTCGACCGACAAGTAGCTTCAGAAAGATGGAGATTTCCGCTTGAAAAATGTCCACAAGAGTTTTTGTGATCAAATGGACACAACATAATAAATCAACAAGAACATCAAGTTTAGGGTCTATAATAAAAATTAAAGAATTGTTCAAGGATTTAATATATTAACAATACATTTTTATTTTGTATACATAACATTTCAAAATTAACTAATGACAATCATCGACAAGAAACGGAATTGTGCGTACAACTGACACTTAAAAAAATCACGATCAGCGGGATCAAGGATGGGGAGTTCCCTTGAAGCAAACGCGCAGTTCGGGCCTGGCACTGAACGTTGGTAGTATAAAACTGACCCCAAAAAAGTATTGTGAGATTTCACTGTCCGAATTTCTTACCAACAGGGCCAATAAATGTCAATGCCTTTACGGAAGACTCTTGAAATTAACGATTTTTGTACATTTTTTCGTTTGATGAGAACTTATGCAAAATGTTATTACATTTAATTTGAGTACTGTTCTAAGTCAATCAATGGCACCACCATTAGATTTAAACGATTTCTTCATAGAAAATAGAATTGTGGTTTCTCAACAAAACTGCATCATTAAAACATGGTACACTTTTTGCTCAATCCAATATTTTGAAGAAACAAATTATCGATGCGATGCTTTCGCGCGTTTCAAATCACCTTTTCGACATCGTTGCCCGCCAAAGAGTCCGTTGCGGGAGCCGTTGCCGTTGGCGATGCATTCAAATTGCTCACTGTCATTTTGACGGAGCAACTGAAGAATATTCACTACACGACTACACTGAAGAAGTCGTCACAGCTTCGAATACCATTCGCTGCGCAAAATGGTATTTTCTGCTTCGAATTGGCGCACGTGCGGTAGAACTAAAGCCACTAAGAGGCACTCTAAGTAGAACGACACACAACACTATTTCGACAGCGAATTAATGCAATTGTTGATTGTATTATTATTATTTGTTATTTGTGTTTGGTTGATGTGAGAGGTGTGAGTTGTGCACGGCAGCAGCTACTTCGATCGACTGACGATAATGACTGACTGGCGAGGTGCGCACACCTGTAACGCTCGACCGGGCAGCGGGCTCAGTGCTCAGTATTTTCAGTATGGAACAGCACACGAAAAACCAGCAGCAGCTCCAACAGCAATTGGCGTGCGCGCAGGTGTGTGCGGTTTTCGTTCGTTTTGTTCCATCGCATATCGCATACTCCTCGCCGTATGCGCGATGCTACAGCACACGGGCCAATAAGTCTCCGGTCTCCACATAACACATAAGGAACGATTTTTGTCAACGATTTTTTAATTTTTCAAAAGTTTAAACATTCAAACGAAATGTGTCAGATTCTCAATACAATTCCACAACAAGTTATAGACGTCATAGTGAACAAACCCCTTTATGCTAACTATTGTCAAACAACATAACGATAATAAATTACACTAGCGACAACCATTGATGAATCACTTGAACAACCCGGATTTATTGGTGATTTTTTAGAAGTTTTAATAATAGTCATAATGGTCATATTGGAGTCGGACAAATAATGACCTAAGCTTGCATTTTCCAGTTTTTTTCGATGAGAATTTGCTAGTCGTTGGCATCGATACATTTTTTTTCACTGAGATTTCGGACTTTGAATTGAAAGAGGTAATTTTACGTTTGAACAACAATTTCTCAGTAAAATCGCTATAACTTACACAAAAGGCCTTCAATTTCATTTCGGTTTTCACATTTGTGAAGTGGAAAGTTGAATTTTTTTGTCACCAAGAAATCGATCGCTTATCTTCATCTGTGCATATGGAATGTGATCGGAAAGCCTTTCACATCAATAACATGTTTTAAATTCAACTGGCTTTAATAAAATATTGATTTAACACATGAAAGTATCCTATGATGGAAGATAAGCGTTGATATGTTAGATATAACTACAGTTTTCCAATTCGACCAATTTCAACAGTCCTAGCTCGTATTCATATGAAGTTTCGGTCGAGAATACCACAACAGCACAGAAATAGCAGTATTATGATACTGCAATTTCTGGATAAAGACAATAAAATTGGAATGCATTTTTCAAAGACCGGGACGACGGACACAAGGCCGATATCATTTTCTTGTTTTTATGAACAAAAACATGGATCCTTCCACTCCACAAATGTGAAAATAGAATCCAAATTGAAGGCCTTTTGCGAAAGTTATTACGATTTAAAATTGGGATACGAATTATGCGCCACCCAGTACAATAGGCTCCAGGTGAAATGACATGGCTCGAATTAAATCAAATTAGTTCGAAAAAATGCAAATTAACGAAAAATCAAATTAAAAACATCCATCCTTATTTGTCAGACCGGAGACATAATTTCCATTGAATTATTGAATTATTAGTACTACATGGGCTGATAAGAATCGGGAGAAATAAGGAAGGAACAACATATTTTTGATGAAGGAAAAATGTATTGTTGATCAAAGTCATCTTTCAGCCAGCCAAACAAAATATCATACTCGTACTGTGATTAGTATGGCAGATATTACCTTCATAGTAACTCGCGGTTTGACATATTCCTAACATATGGTGAAGAAGGTATTTAAAGTCTTATTAAAGCACTGATTTCTGATAGGTGAAAGGCCGCTGGAGCCAAAACATTTCTTGAGATATTGTTATCTGAGGTCAGCCGTAGCCGAATTTAGATTTGGCAATTTTGTAAACTCTTCTGTACTTTCCATTTGGGCACCAAGGACGATGCGCGCACGGACGCCTTAATTTAGCCGTTCCTGATGAAAACATCAACGAGTCCACCAAACAATTTCGGAATTCGGAATCGATGGAAGCTGAAGACTGCTGATACCTTGTTGGTCCTTCCCTATTTCTCCCGATACTTATCAGCCTATGTAGTATGAATGAGAGTGGATGAGAGCGATTCGTGCTGAATGTAAACGCGAATGTGTTCGAGTGATTGTATGTACAATAAAACTGTGTTATCATCACTCATATTCGCATCATTGTCGTATTGTCGTGTTGGGACGACGGCCTGCGCGTGCTGTATTGTCAGCATTTGTTAATTGACTGCAACCTCGCGCGCGCGTGCACGCACAGACAATAATCATATAATCACGGTGCAGTTGAAATGATCCACATAAAACACACGGGGCGCACAAAAACCGGTCACCCATATCCATATAATGCCACATATCGCGTGTGGGTGGGCGTTTGCCGGTGGTGGATTGTCAGAAGAGCGAACCGTATTCCGCCATTAACCCACTATCTTCTATCGAATATTATCGTTAAGACTATTTTTAAAATCATAGCCCGAGAGAGAAATCTCCATGAAACAAAAAAATATGTCAGTTTTGTCCTTATTGAAGTTAATAAAAATTTTGCTAGACTCAATTGCATTTTCAATAGCAATTCTAGTAATTAATTTCGTTATTATAGTGAATCAGATGTCCGTCCGTCTCTTGCTATTGACCGATTTATGTCCAATCAGAACATCGTGATTTCGTGATCATTAGAAAAATTGGCAAAATGAATTATTACAATACAAAAAGTGCGTAGAAATAATAATCAAGCGGTTTTATGTGCCGACCAAAATGGGTTGAGTGAAGCGAAGGAAAACATTCCATAAAAAACGCGTCACGTCTGTGAGTTATTTGTTAACACGGAGAGAGACTGACTGACGTGTATTTTGCCGTATACAAAGCGAGAAGATAAACTCCGATTTGCACGTTGTTTGATGAAGACACACACATATGAACATATGCATACTCATATCCTGTTGGGAATCGGAACGATTTGATTGATGAGTTTATTGATATACACTCGTATTGAGTCAATTGAGTCAAAAATCACCTGTGTTTCCGCAATTGATACACGAACGCGCCGTTTCAATCGTTTCCAGAGGTATCAGTTTGGATCCCATTGATCCTTGAAACATGTCTTAAATTGATATTATATATCTTTTCTTTCTAAATTTATTCACTAAATACAGGAGCGGCATATTGCGAAAACCTTATGTGAAGTGTAATTATATTGAGTATGGTAATTAAACTTGAAATAACCCTGATGAAAAAAGGGTTAATTGTCCTGAAGATGCTCTGGTAAATAATAATAATAATTTGTATCGGTATCGGGTATCGGGTTTAAGGATGCCATGCGCTTCCTCCAAATCTGAGTAGATGCATTGACACAGTCCCACTGGAAAAATACAATCATCAGTGATACAATTTGATCACATTCCGCAACATCATCTCGTTCTTTTCCACTTGATCATATCTATACAATCTACTTGCGGCTTTTTGTTTGAACCACGTCAACAACAACGCATTCACAGACGCACAAGCTCTCGAAATCGTCAGAGATAAGTCTAATTGTCTAATTGGCATTATTGTTATCACATTTATTCGGCAAAACATTTTGATGATGATGGGGGGTACTCAACTCTGTCACACATCACACTTGACGCGCACTCGTCTCTTTTCGACATTGCACCACAGGTCTTTATCACGATTCCAAATTCAAAGTGTTTCTTTTTATGGCATGCTGCTCAATTTCGTGTGAAAATGATGCCGTTCCACTGTAATATTCATGACGAAGCAATGCACGCAAATCAATTCGTATTCGTATTAAACGAGGTAATTAAAATTAAATAAGCACGAGAGAGTCCATAAAACGTAATGAATAGATCGTAATTATCTACTGTATGTTATTCGAATCGCGGCGCAAATGCCGAACAACGCCAACAACGCGAACTCGGCGAAATCGCCGAACAAAACGCACACGACCTTCCCAACTGTTACTATAGAAGGGGCACGTCATTAATCGGCACATACGCGCCAGAACGCAGCAATAAACGCCACACAATTGTTCGCACGCATCAACAGCACATTACGCTAAATTGTGTTGAATGCAATAAATGCACATAAAATGTTTATCACGCTCTCTGTGTGCGAATCATTGCGTGTTTTGTGTCGGCGAGGCGGAGACACTACGCTTGCATGTGTCAATCGCCCGACAAAAAAATCATACGACCGGCTAATAGCTCTATCTCACACTTTGCTAACACCGAACATACGACAACAATGGGAGGCGAGCGACGAGCCCCCCTCAGAGTTGCTCAATATTTGAAATATTATACTTTTGTACTCAGAGTTTACTTATAATACTTTTTCGCAATATTTAAATGAAAGGATTTGTATTTATTATTGATGTATTATTCTACGACATGGGTTAATAAGTATCGGTAGAAATGGGGAACGAACAATATATTTGATGAAAAATTAGTTCATTAGTTTGGAAGATATATCCTTTATTGTAACTCGCGGTTGGACATATCCTAACATATGGTGAAGAAGTAATTTAAAGTCTTATTAAAGCCCTGATTTCTGATAGGTAGAAGGGCCGCTAGAGCCTAAACATGTCTTGAGTAATTGTTATCTGAGGTCTGCCCTAGCCGAAATTAGAATTAGGCAATTTTGTAATCTATTCTGTATTCTGTACCTTCAATTCGGGCATCGAAGATGATGCGCGCTGAGGACGCCTACATTTTCCCGACGTTCCCGACGAAAAAATCAATAGGTCCACCAAATAATTTCGGAATTCGGAAATGATGGAAATTGCTGATACCCTGAGGTTATTAAAAAAAAAATATATGTACATATCGTGCATACTTTTTTGGGTATGCTGGAGCTCTTGCGGAGAGAGTGCCGAAAAAACGCAAAAACTCACAATCGACAAAATCGACCAAAAAGTCATAATCAATGGATTGGGCTATGAATTGTGATCCCATCTATGATTTTGTGTGTATTTGGCCCTCAGCGACTATTTTTATTTCCCAAATTAAAATGGTAGCTTCAGGGAAAGAATGGGGCAGTATCAATCAATAAAAAAAAGCATTTCGCAAGGGTTAGCGACGAATACTTTTTGAATGTAATCGAGATGTGGCAGGGCCGCTGATTTAAGGCTATCGAGCTCAAATGAAACAATGTAGAGGAATAAACACAAATTTCATCAAAAATGTTGGTCCTTCCTAAATTCTCACGATACCTATTAGCCCATGTAGCATACCGTACACCATGCAATATCTAAACAAATATGTTGATAAATGCGGTGAAATTGAGGGCCTCCAAACAAGCGAGAAACATGATAAAAGCGCATGCAACTACGCCATTTTTTCACAATTCCAGGTTTATTTGAACACTTCCTGTCAGTATTGTACGTAAGATATATTTATTTATTATTATTTTTACAATGCCTTGGAGCAATGCTGATTTTGGTTAATTCGACGAGTTATCTTGCCAGTTGGTGTGCTTTCGATATTTTGTATCTTATACTCAAATAATTTTGAATTTGTTCAGGTACTTTGATCAAGTCTGCACTCTGTGCTGTGCCGTCTGCGTCCGAACCCGAAGCATGATTTTATTCTCTATTAGACGCGCGAATCAAGCAGTCACAATTGAATGATCGTCGCGTTGCGCCCGTGCACAATTTGTGATGTGATTACTCTATTGCGCACGTTCGGGCAAGTGCGTGCAAAAAAAAGTCGTCTCAACTCTCAACCAACGTCTCGACGCCCGGCCCGGTGTGGGAAATTGAGAGTCGGCGTGCGAATGTAGTCGTGATCGTATGTGTTTGGTATTATCAAAGTCAAGCACACAGAACAGTGCAAAAACCGAGCGCCGGCATTATCGCGTGCATTGCGGGCAGACGAGCAGTTATGAACGATGTAGTACTTTTAGTTCAAGGTAGATATGATTGTGTAGTGGAATAAATTATTTCGAAAAATTATGATGTGTGGTGTAGTGGATTTATTTGGCCACACACTGATGTTTTCCAACAGCAGATTATATCATCGATATATGTTATTTAAATAGATGATATTCACATAAAGCCCAAAATGACAACACCGTGGACAAGGCGATTGCTGCTAAACGACGCATTGTATTGGTTTTCTTTTCTACTTTAATTCAATTGACCAATTTAATAGATCTTCGCAGGACTCCAACACTCGCAATTTTTCATTAATTTGTCACATTACACAGCTCAGAATTACAATAAAACGGGAACACATAAAGTTGTACGTCGGAGCCATGATATATTTATAAGACGACCATGATTTAGTCCAACTAATTTAGTATTATGTAGCAAATTTTTTATTAGTATACTTCTCGTCGTTAATTTCTATTGCTGAAAGAAAAGATATTATGATTTAAAAGGTATCAATTTTGTTTCTGTTTTTCCCGTTTCCGACTGATAGTCCCTATCCCCCTTCTCTACATATGCACTATGCTACATATTTGCATCGAGCATATGTTGTCGGTGTACAGTTTCGGTGGCCAAGAGTCGTCTCTGTGTGTGTGTGTGAAGCGACGTCAACTCGAATTAACTCCCAAGCGGAAACAACAATATTCTGCGCGCTCGCGAACACACAACCATATGAAAGTCGTCGTCGTTGTTCTATGCAATGACAAATTACCTAGCAGGGTCAATTTTAAGTGTTACCGAGATTTTCGGCAATTCAACCAGTCAGTGCTGCATGCTGCATATAATATTGATAAATGATACAAATCTGTGGAGCATGGACGTATGCAAATTGATTGTCGCTTGAAAAATATAACTATGGCTCGGTGCGAAATTGATGAGAAATAATGTCGACTACCAATTCGTTATATGTATGTATATATTTTGTTCTGTTCGTTTTTTAGAAACACATTTCTACAAAGTCGTTGACACAGTCGAACCACTTGTTTGAATGACTTTATCGTATATTTTCAAGTTAATTATTTTATATTGGCTGAATTGTCGTTGTATTTTTATGACTAACAATATGTTGACACAGGTCGTTGTCATTTCGTTAATTTTCGATATATAGGGGAGGGTGGGGCATTTTTTAGACATTATTGCAACTTATATCTACACTTGTTTCAGGCTAAGTTGTAGCCACAGGTGTGGGCTACAAAAACCACTCGATTTCTCCAGTATTATCATCCAATAATTGTACACTATATTATAAGACATAGAACCTACACATGTATGCTGCACTTCGTGATAAAAAATCTGATATGTTATACAACCCACAATGTACGTCCCTCACTCCGGACTAACCAAGGAGTGAACCTGTAACGAACCTGTCAATATTACTCCTTCTGTACTTATGCCATGGCATATTTGTGGAGATGAACCCCAATAAACAAATTCAAATTCAAATTCAAATAGTGTTTGTCTTTGAAAGATACCTTTTGCTATCACAGAAATGCCAAAATATCAAAAGTGGCGCGATTTGCCCCACACTACCCTACAAAACACTCGCAGAAAGTATGGCTTAATATTAAAATCAACATTATCAGAAGATATGTATGAAATAAGATGAAGGTATAACAGAAGGGCTGAAAAATTCGTATCGTTTGGTAGTAAAACACGCTTTTGATGAAATATTATATTCACACCGAAAATGACGATCTGACAATTTTACTATGCCCTTTGTATGGAACGTTTACTTTCTTGCCTTACATATATGTATTTTTTTGCGATAACTTTTTCATCGGTGCTTAGGCTCTTCCCAGCGAGCATTCTTTAGAGGTAGAAAGACATAAAATATTCACTAAGGGTAAAATTCGGATAATACCGTAAATAGGTCTGCAATTCATAGCCATTTCATAGAATTTTATTGGTTGATTTTGAGTTCGCGCGGCAGACATTCTACTAAAAGAGATTTCGCATGACCAAGATCATATTTAGAAATTTCCAAACATATTTATATATTTCTAGGGTATCAGCAATATACATCAACAGTGCTTTTCAATCTTCCGAAATTATGTTGTGCCTTTATCGTATTTTTGTCGGTAATTGCTACATTTGGACTTTGGACGTCTAGAGTGCATCAACCTTAGTGGCCAAATGGCAAGTACGGAATTAAAAAAAAAATATCGCGAATATTTGTTTCCACTGGGGCAAAACCGAGATAACAATTTCTGTTCATGTTTTGGCTTCGGCCGCAATTTTTCCCATTGGGAAACAGTGTTTTCATAAGGACATGAATTACACCGATACAAATTTCTTCGCAATAACAAAAGTTGCTTCGAACAAATTTAAATATAGAGCGAACCAAAAGTCCTATCAATGTCAAATTTTGTATATCGTCCTTCAATGGAACAATGTTGATTATTCACAAATAATATTACGAAAGAAATTATGTGTCCAAAATAAAAATTATGTATCAAACGATACGAATTTTCAAGCCCAACTGTTACTGTATATTTATCATTTCTATGGGCACACATATTCAAGATCCGCCGCCCCTGACTGGAGCATATCGTTGTTTAGGGGGCACATCGCGTGTTTTTCAGACATGTGTAAGCGATCGCGCGCGCTCTCTCGGATGAGGGGAGTAATCGTATATGGGCGCTATTGTATCCACTTACATTGCACGCGTTCGCCTCAGCGCATAAAGTGGTTACAATTACACACATAATAATATGTAGGTATACGTATATGTATCCATAACGTACACACACAGCATACAAACTTGTTGACTGGCAATGTCATGCCTTATCAACGCGTAGCAGTGTTATTATAACTCCAACATGAGAGCAACAAAAGATTCAGCCAGACCAGAATGGAATGCACCTGAAGTGGCGTCTAAACCTAAACGATGTAGCATTTTGTTGATACAAAAAAAAACATCTGTTGCATTATTAGATGTCCCACAATTACGCTAATCCTCTCGGTTTTATTCCACTTCCACACAACGCTTGGTTGTTAGGGTAGTGCACGTTTAATCAGCGGCGTTTGGTCCATAATGTTTCAATAAAACATGATGTGTTCTAAACTGCTTCTCGCATATACACCTATACCTCTATGCACATACACAGAATATACAGATCAACGCATACGCAGACACACACACTACTTGTTGAATGCGCAGTCGCGTGCGTGGT
>JANTBZ010053404.1:0-10007 GCA_024741255.1 Exechia fusca | reverse complement strand
AACATTATTTTTTTTACATATTTGAAATAGTCTATTACAATTTGTTGGGACTAGTTTTTGAATACACTATCTCTTCACCTCTACTGAAATCGCGTCTTAGCAAAATAGTCTGCAATTCATCGTACTTTTTTTTTTAATTTCCAATTTCAACGTTTGCGTGAAATTTGGTTCAGTAGGCATATTGTGAGATCATCAGCATGAAGTTTATTGAAAATAAAAGTGTTGAAAATAACTGGTTCAAGTCTGAGAGCGAACGTTTCTTATAACCCTAGAATTTCGTATTGTCACAACGCCTCTATACTCGTTGTGGTAAGATTCTTTAGAATTTAAATTGTACGCCAGTAAAGCAAGAATCAAAGCAAAAATTCGTGCAGCAATGCTCCCTATACAGCCCGAGATAGTGCAAAGAAGTGATGGAAAATGAAACAAATGCAGCATATTTTCAAGTTCCCAATGAAGACGACCAATTGATAGGTAATATTATCAAAAATATATAAAAACAAATTGTACAGGTCCAAATTAAATCAAAATATTTTGTTTATAAAATCGGTTGTTGGGTTCGAAAGTTATCCAGATTTGATATACTTTGTAGATGCGACAACTAATGCTAACATTTCAAATCGTAAACATTAAAGTTTAATTTTTTTTCTATTTCGTTCTCAAGATACAGATACATATTTACACTAGAAAAGTTTAGTTAGTAGCAGAATACAGGATGCATGTCGCATAGTGTAGTGTAATTAGAAATTCCCCGTTTCTAATTATTCCTTCAACGCGAATTTCCTTCCGAGCTTATATGGAAAGCTCGGACTCTGAAGTATAGATGGCCTGTTAATCGATTGACCACCTCGTTAAGCCCTATCTTGACAATAACCTATTAAATTAATCCATTACAGATATCAATTCCTTCTATTTATTCAACCGTTTTCGTTTCTCGCATTTATTATTATTTCACGCATATGCATTTCAAATCAGATGTAACATCAGAATGAAGAATGAAGATCATTCTTGACGAAAAAAAAAATTGTGCCTGTCATTGTTCTATATTGTTGTTGTTGTCGGATCAACATTCGTGTCTTGATGAGTGGCATAACTTGACTTATCATGTAGATAATGTTATCTTATCCAGGAATCGTTCCTCATCTCTTCTCTGCATTTCCTCCTCTCTTCACCTCTTTTTTCCGGCACAGAAAAACCCCCCCTCGCCTCCGATCCGGCCGCCGCCGCCGCCACCACCTACCTCACCCGGCACGCCTCGTACGCCACCTGCCTGCAGCCCGGCTGCGCCCTGGCCGCCCGCTCCGATCACTACCACTGCATGCACTGCCCCGCCGACAAGGTGCTCTCCAAAAAAGAGGAGATCATCCGCCACCTCAAGTGGCACAAGAAGCGCACCGAATCGATGCAGCACGGCTTCCTGCGCTTCTCGGCGGCCGACGACTGCGGCCTGGAGTACGGCGCCGGCGCCGGCGGCGACGAGTGTCCGCATCGGCGGCGCCAGACGCACTACCACTGCATGCACGCCGGCTGCCAGAAGGTGTACATCAGCACCAGCGACGTGCAGATGCACAGCAACTACCATCGCAAGGACGAGGCCATCATGATGGAGGGCTTCCGCCGGTACCGGGCGACGGAGCGCTGCGAGGCGGCGGCGTACTGTGCGTTCGCCGAGCAGCGGACGACGCATTTCCATTGCCGGCGCGACGGGTGCCAGTATACGTTCAAGAACAAGGCGGACATGGGTGAGTGTGAGCGCAGACATCGGATTCGGATCGAAATGGTCGTGAAAACGTGAATGGACCGCATTGGACCGCTCTAGACCGTAGAAGACCGGAATAGACAGCGACCGCGTTTCAGGAAAAGCCAGTTTCGTTTGTCTCGAGCGTTTGAGTTTTCTCGATCTCAGGTCAGACAACGTTTGATGAAGTTCATTCTTTTACGACAAAGACCGACATAGTCAATAGAAAACCGAAAAAGAAAGCGACCCCATTTCGAATGTCGATGTTTTGTAAAGAGCGTTGGTAAAGACCGCATTGGACCTCATTGGACCGCACAAGACCGTAGAAAACCGCGACCGCTTTTCAATGAAGCACGTTCCGAAAGTCTATATTATTCGTTCTCGACTGTGCGGTCATTCACGACCTTGTAAGATATATGATTCACCCATTGCTATATCTCAGTCGAAACGTTGCGAACTTATAATTACCGTAACATTGCTACCTCAACTTGGTCTGGTCCTAACATAAAACCCGATGGGCTGAGAAATAATCGAAATAATCGTAAGGGCCGAAATGGACCGCATTGGACCGCACTAGACCGTAAAAGACCGGAATAGACTTCGACCGCGTTCGGATGAAGCACGTTCCGTTTGTCCCGAGCGTTGGAGTTCTCTCGACCTCAGGACAGACAACGATTGATGGAGTTCGTTTTCCATGACATGGACCGAATTAGACCGTAGAAAACCGATAGAGACATCGACCTCCTTTCAAATGTCGATGTTGAGAGTCGATGTCGCGAGCAATGTTTCACATATCGATGATACGTTTTGTTTGCGGGTGACCATTGAGGACCATCGAAAAAATCGTGAAGACCGAAATGGACCGCATTGGACCGCACTAGAACGTAAAAGATCGGAATAGACCTTGATCGCGTTCCGATGGAGCCCGTTCCGTTTGTCTCGAGCGTTGACGTTTTCTCGACCTTAGGGCAGTCAACGATTGCAGACGATGATACAATCGAGCAATGTTTCACAAATCGATGATTAGTGCTGTTTGCGGAAGAACAGACCCAATAGATTCGAGACTACGATTGTTATAGTATTCTTGTACGACCAAAACCGCATCAGACCGCTCTAGACCGTAGGAATACAAAAAAGACCGCGATATTTTGTTTCCAGCGTTGCATTTCTCCCGACTCAACTAATGGCAGAGGTCAAGTTCAGTCTTCCAAACCGCACTTGACCGTAGAATTCGAAAAAGATCGCGACTGATAAGACATAATGGACTGACAACAAAATACGTCTGTTTCGGTCGAAAAACTAATCCCACCTTCGAAAATCCTCTTCCCATTTCCACCCACACCCGCACAGAAAAGCACAAGACCTACCACAACAAGGACGAGCAGCTGCTGCGCGACGGCTTCAAGAAGTTCCTGAAAACCGAGCGCTGCTCCTTCGCCGAGTGCCGCTTCTCGGGCGCCGCCAATCACACGCACTGCGTGCGCCCCGGCTGCCAGTACGTGCTGCACTCGCTCGGCCAGCTGCAGTCGCACAAGCGGCGGCACGAGCGCCAGGACTCGGAGCTGGTCTACCAGCGGTACAAAATGGGACAGCAGCAGCAGCAGCAGCCGCAGCCGGGCGGCTCGACGAGCTCAACGGCGGCTGGCGAGCCGGCACTGGCGCTGCCATCGACATCGATCGAGGCCGATTTCGAGCAACAGCTGCAGCTGCAGAAATTGCAGGAGTTACAGCTGCAGCAGCAGCAGCAGCTACAACAACAAGAACAACTTCGGATGGCCGTTCAGAACCAAGTTTCGACACAACTGCCACAGCAGCCGCCGCCGCAAATTCAAATGCAAGTGCAGGCGATTGTGCCGCAGTCTCAGCTGGTCTCTCCGACGCTGGTGCTGCCGCAACAGCAGCAACAACAACAACAACAGCAGCAGCAGCAGTTCACCAGCATCGATGGATTTTTCAACCGGAAACGCGGCCGACCGCCTAAGAATCGCGTCGTCGAGGTGTACAACAATGTGAGTTTATATGAACACCAGATGGGAACTAATTTCGATTGTTACTTGTTCAAAAATAAGCATTTTACAAGCATTCAACTATAGTATCAGTCCGAAACAGTCCTAAACAGTCCATTTCGGTCTGACACGTTCTGAAAGAACTCTTACGGGTCGATCGCGTCTAACGTCAAGCACGCAAAAGTATTGCGGGATACACCATTACGTATTTCCCCTCAAATACGTAATGTGCGAAATATTCCCTAATATCTGCTGGACAGTGCACATTCGTGGATATTTTGTTTACATTTGCATATGTTAACACAGTAATAAAGAATGGGCACTGCCGAGCAGATATTTCTATTGCTATAGCACAAAACGTGTTTGCGGGGAAATACGTAATAAAGTATTCCGCAATACTTTTGCGTGTTTGACGTTAGACACGATTGACCCGACTATCAGCCCTTTTACTATCTCAGAATCGCCAAAATATGAAACGTGGCGCAATTTGCCCCACCCTCTCCTACCTATTGTATTGTTTCTTATCCTAATGTGTGTAGGTGGCAGGTATACAGTATTCACAGTGTGGAACAATGAACGGGTTACATTGACATTTAAAAACGATATGTTGTTTGTCCATCCCGTAGTTTCATCAAGCATCCACATCGGTGCCGCACACGCGACCGGAGACACCTCGCTCGGTTACCCACAACCACGATGAGGACTACTCGGATGAAGACAGCGATCCTGAAACCGCGGACGGTCCGCGGCTGTTCCAGAACGACGATAACGAAGATGATGCATAGTTGCTGGAGGGCAACTGAGTAGCCTTTCCGCATCGCTTTTATTAGAGTCCAACGTTGTGTTTGGTACCTCACTCATAATACACTACGCGCCATAATGACATAAAATGAAAAGCACAGAGGTCCCACCTATTTTTTATGATAGTCTTCAGTAACGAGTTGTTCGAATGTTGACATTATTTTTTTTAATTTGGGTAGGATTCTGAAATAAAGCCTTCCGAAGTTTGAAAATGACAAATTCCGTATCTTTTGTACATTCATAGTTATATCTCGTTTTATATCATACACACAGGAGTAACATGTATATTAACAAAATATTGCAACATAAATTGTCAACAATTTATATGTTTGGTAAAGACTCTAATATGTTAAGTAGTTGATGCACAAATTACTCATATATAAGGAAAATGTTGCCTTTTGGACGATTTTTGTACTTAAAATAATCACTAATAAATGGCTTAAAAATTCTAAATACATATCTGCAAAAGGTGAACTTTTTTGTCTCTATGTCTATTCGACTATATAATCTGATAAATCAAGCTAATATCGATACAAATCTATGGATAAATACCGAAGATATTGGAAATTTGAATTTGAACCATATCAAAGATGTTCCCCATACAAAATCACGCGATTCGGCGCGTCTAACATAATTATGTACGGTTTATAATAGATTACGATTTAACTTTTACGTAAGAGCTCTCATGGGTCTGTTGCAGAGATGTTAATGTTAAAAATGGTCCATTTTATACACGTAGGAAATGGCGTAGAAAATGCATTTTCGTCAGCATGTAGAAAATATAGTCGAATAGATACTATGAACAAAAAAGTTGACTTTATGCAGTTTATTTTTTTTATTTTTTATTAGTGAATAATTTAGGTACAAAAGTCGTCCAAAAGGCTACTCCTATGAAACGAGATATAACTATAAACGTACAAAAGATACGGAATTTGTTATTTTCAAATTTCGGAAGGCTTATTTCGGAATCCTACCAAAAGTAGTAAAAATTATCGTACTAAGGTTACCGAAAACTAAAAAAAATAGGTTGGACCTCTGTGCTTTTATGGCTGGCGCGTGTTTTGCTATTCGTGAAAAAAGCGTTTGTGAATTGATGTTTTTTCTCGATTGTGTTGCAGGCGAGACGTTATTAACAGTAATATGGTTGACGGATTTAAAATAAACACTTATATGAAACTAACTGGTCCGACGCACTTCGTTACGTAATATATTGCATCCCAAAAAAGTCAACAAATAAAATAATAAAATTATTCAACACATCTCAATAATATCAGCTATCTGTAATTTTCTTCTTGAAGTAAAAAAAATCGAATGATGGGCTTCGAAGCGAAATGTATCTGTGAAAACGAATCTATTTTTGTTTAACTGTTAACATGCATATTCTTGTGGGAATCAAGGTCTATCTCTAATCTCTAACGAATACATAGTGGGGCAAGTTTTGCATTGCATTGCAATATCATTAAAATATGTTTATGCTATGTTTAGAACACAGTCCAATCAATTTTATCCTGAAAAAACCTCAGAGATAAACACATATGCTGTGATATATCCATTTTTCATATGGAAAATTATTATCGCAATCTATAGAACACGCGGAACCAGATGATAGAGACCATTATGATATTTCTTGGTTTCTAACGGTTTTCTTCGTTTAATGAGGATAAAAGACTTTGGATTTTATAGTTTTTGACACAATCATCTGGAGGCAAATCGTCAAAAAACATGCTCTCGGTTTTTGGAGTATAGCTTGAAGTAATACCCGATACAGGGCAATAATATTTAACAAAAATATAGCCAGATGAATTGTCTATCGATTGTATTTTACCATTTCGAAATTGATTCAAAATTACATACGTGGGAGCTCCTCAAACTTTCATGGCAAAACTTGCCCCACCGTACTAATGAACAAAAAAACAGAAATGCTGCCAAATTCTTCTACGTTGGTCCAGTGAAAAGTTATAGGCTAAACACGAAATCCAGATATTTTGTATGGGGAGTGAAATCGAATATTTTCCCCCATTCAGAACGACATATCTTTTCAATGAATTGACCTAGAACAATTCATGAATAATTATTATTCATGGCATATTGGCCTACACAAACTCAAACATGAGATATGCGCAAATGTCTGAGGCCATGTCGAAAAAAACAACTTACGCCAATATCTCCGAAAGCTATCCATCGATCCATTTTTTGTTGCCGAATTCGTGATTAGGAGATAAAAGCACGTCAGAAAAGTTTATACAAAAGGCCGGTAAATGTCATGAGTCATGACCCCATTTTTGTGACACAGTGTAATCAAATGAAAGAGAATAAAATTGTTTTCACATCCTCATCTTTCGAAGAAAATAGTAATAGTATTGTTAGTAGTATTATGTAATTGATAGATACTGTGCGGCTAAATCGCAAGACTAAAAAACATCGATCACGTGATCACTATTCGGTAACATTCGTTTTCGCAAACAGGATGCACTTGTCGTCTCTGGGCGCCGGCGTCGATGGCGGTAGGGGGATTTCGGTTTCGTCGTCGTTGTCGTTAATGCCGATGGTGTTCGACGCCGTCGTCGAACCGTTGCAAAAGGCTCGATCCAGCGACGAACGCGGAGGCTTCGGCACGAGGTTGGCTGTCATTTGGGCGAAGACGAGTTGCGGCGAGTGGAATGCCGTCGATTGGACGCTCTGCAGTGCGGAGTAGCTATCGCATTGCAGCTCTTTTCGAGCGACCAGCGACTGTTTTTGGTGTAGTGTGCCGGCGAGACTATCGTGGTCACTGGTGGTGGTGCTGCTGCCGGCGTCGCACACAATCACAATGCTGCTGGCCGTGCTGCTGCTGCCGCCATCCATGTGGTTCGTCAGCGCCGGTGGTATATCATTGCCAACCAATTGCTCGTCTGCGGTTTTTTTAGTGGTATTGCGATCCGCTTGGACGGCAGTAGCGATTTCAGCGGCACGACGCGACGAAGGCGAAAGATCCGGCACGGGCTTCGGAGGGATGGCAATGATGCGCACATAATAGTGTAACACCTATGGAATGGATCGATATGAAAATAAGTCAATTTTCAACTGTTTGATTCCAACGCAATCTTATCTTTTAACCATTGATAAACAGGTGAAAGACATTGATTGACGTCATGATACAAGGTTTTTTTGCACGTATTACGAATGTCATCAGATGATAAGGCTTCTTGATTTCGAGATTGACTTACTATGTTAGTTTTCATTTTATTTTTTTTTTATTCCATGATAGTGAGAAGTTGGGCGTAGACAATAAAAAAATCCCAACATGATTCTCCCAAAACTCAAAGAAAATCGTAGTGTCGCTAAAGTTCGAGAGTTCTGTAGCTGGAATAAGAGCTACAGAACTCTTTAACTTTAAACGAGACGAAATCGCGTGTGGTTGTTGTTGTTGTTGAAAATTTTAACCCAAAAGTGTGTGAAACGAGAAACGACTCGTGCACAATTTCACCGGCGACTCGAATTAGAGAGTCAAGCGAGTCAAGCGAGTCGTCTCGCTAAAGTTCGTGAGTATATGCCCAGGTCCTTATGTCAACGCGTTCGGCAGAGATGTCTCTCGCCCGGCGAACTTCGTCTCGCCATATTTCACACAACAACATAACAAAATAGATAATAGCTGGTTCGGCGAACTTCGTCTCTCCATATTTCTCACAACAACATAATCTTATTCTAATACCGACCTCAACATATTAGCCATCTTTCATAACATTCGGTTCGCTAGTCTCAGCGTGATGATGCTTCAACCGAAAATGACGAAGATATTTATAATACTTTTTTGTAATAATGAGTTGGAAATTACTTCGTCGGTAATTGGTTAACTATAGTATACAAACCATCCTTGAGCTGTCCTCAACTTATTAGCCAACTTCCATAAGCATCCGAGCGTAAAATCGCGCGGCTGAGAGCGCTAGAATACGCGTGCCTTCCAGTCTGATGCGGGCACGCTTACGCTCACGTCCACGCTTGCATGCTTTAGAAATCGGCCGCGGACATTTTGATAAGAGCTTTCGTTTAACCAAGAAAATATCTCAGATATTTTCAAACATTGTTTTATTTATCTAGGGTATTTACAATATCTATCAACCATGCTTTTTTATCTTCCGAAATTATTTTGTGGCTTTTTATGTTTCGTCGGTAATTGCAACATTTGGGCGTCTAGAGTGCGCCAGTACGGCCTTAAACACAAATCTCGAATATTTTTTTCGGCTGGGTTCATGTTTTGACTTTGGTCGCAGTTCCTATTAGAAAACAATGCTTTTATACGGACACGAAATCGCCGATACTCATATATTCGCAACAACAAAAGTAGCTTCAATAACATTTAAATATCGAACGAACCAAAAATCAAAAGTCCTATCGATGTAAAATGTTGTATATCGTCCTTCAATGAAAATATGTTGAATATTCACAAATAATATCATTAGAAAGATGTGTCCTACTATCAAACTATACGAATTTTCCAGCCTAACTGTTATAATTGAAATCCATTGCGCAATGGATTCATTTTAATTTTTTTAAATCTTATTCTATTCCTTGTCTATAGCAACATTTTTGGTTTTGGTGCATAAACATAATACGATGACAATTTGCCCCCTTTTGAGCACGCAACGTACTGAAGGAAAAAACAGGAAAACTGTTTTTGGTACTACGACCTTTAGGTTTTGACCTCCCTTAAATACTTCCCCTGTGATTGGTTAACATGTAGGGTGTAGTGGGGCAAGTTGTGTGCAAGCAGTTTTGCCTCGGCCAGTTTAGGCCTTTAAAATGAAGATATTCGACTGAATTTTGGATATTGTGTGCATTTCATAGGACACCTCCTACCAATATAGATTCCGTTCCGATAGGGCCTTGAATAAAAAAGTGATAGCCCTATATGTGTTTTTGGTGTGTTATCTTTGAAAAATCATCTCCCTTCAATGTGCTATGAATCACAAACGCTTGATGTAAAAAAAATCTAATGATGAGTTTCGAAGCGAAATTTACCTGTAGACCCGAATCTGTTTTCGTTTCATCGTTTACTTGAACATTCTCGAGGGAACCGAGGTTCATCTCTAACGAATACATGGTTGGGCAAGTTTTGCCTGGCCACTTTATGTTGTATCCATAAGACTTTTATGTAAAAAATATCATCAAAAGAACACAGTCCAATCATTTTTATCTGAAAAAGACTTCAGAGAGATATACATTTGTAGTGAGTGATATATCCATTTTTCATATGGACAATTTCGATCACAATTTATTGCACACGCGAAACCAGATTATAGAGGCCATGATGATATTTCTTGGTTTCTAGCGGAGTTGTTCGTTAGAATGAGCATAAACGAAAATTATATGTTATTATTCGACTCAGAATTTTATAGTTTTGGACACAATCGATTGGAGGCAAAACTTACACCCCCCCCCCTATTTTAAAACCCGTAAAAAAAAAAGAGCACCGATTATGGAGA
>JANTBZ010053393.1:0-10008 GCA_024741255.1 Exechia fusca | reverse complement strand
CAACACCTTCATCCTAGGATATAATTAGATAATAAGCCGAACATGTGATATAGACACGTGTGCAGAGAAATAAGAACCCCCAGGGATTTCACTCTCAACCCTCACTCACGGTCGTTGACAGTGTCATGGCTCAATGCCCAACGAAATAAGCATCAGTTCAGACACATAGTATTGACGATTACGTTTATACGTGAAGAGATGCAGAACGCGAATATAAATTAGGCAATTATCGAATTATATCATTTATTCTCACAATCGTCGTTGCAATGATTTTCGTCGACAAGATTTTCGTTATATTCCCTTCGATCGCAACACGATCGACGATTGTTCGCCAAACTGTCAGAGTCGTTCGATCGTTAGAGGTCTCACTACAATTCCCCCAAATTCGGCAATTCTTCACGGACATGAGGCTGAATTGGCTCGGCTTTTTCGCTTGGTGTGCGATTGTTCACACCGCAACATCATCAAGATTCATCAACGGCAACTACACCATTGTCTGGACCAAATGTCAAAGTTGGGCTAACCCCAAAAGAGCCAACATCACGAGCTCCTGCGTAGATAGAAAGTTCGACTCAGACTTTTGGTTTGTGCTTCCGGTGAACAAAATCTTCATCAAGATTCGTCTGTCGGCGAGCATAATTCACCAGCCAGAGCGAACATTGTTGTTCGATGGCGAGGTGAACGGTTGTGATTATTTGAACGGTGTCTCGTTCAATCCGTTTGTGCATCTGATATTTTCGTCAATGCTGAAGGCGCCAAATGTTAATTTTCCTGTGCGGTGTCCGATTGAAAAGGTATTAACCGACTTTATCAAATTGAAAAGTATTCGTTCAGATGTTCTAATTTCCAGAACACACTATTCTATGTTCGGGACCACCGATTCCAAGAGAACACGGCGATGCTACAAAATCTAGAGATTTATCTTTTTATTGGATATCGCAGCGAACTGGGACGCCTGATGCACATACATATGACGGGTGTTTCTCGCAAATGCGTGCCAATGAACAAACATCAAACCGGTGGTCGTCGTGGACGTGGACCGAAACAACAATGTTGATGCTGATAATTGTGTGAAAATGAAGTATTTTATGTTATGGCTTGGTGCTTCGTGAACTCCCAAATTAGTCTGGCCAAAAATGTATGATACAAAAAATACAAAAAGTACTCGATGTCGTGATGCCTTTCTTGTCTTTAATGTTCATGTAAACTTCTTTTGCAGATACCAAAACATCGCACGTTAATTTTATTATTATTAAAGTGACAGTCAGAAGTCGTCGGTCGGCCAAGAGTACGCATCAAAATGCAAGTTTTATGTATGACGGGATCAACATTATCAATGGTTTTTTTCACGATTATACTTGTCGAAACCTCTTCTATAATATCTTCTATAATATAATATTTAAAGTAAAAATTGCACCATAATCATCCTCCTAAAGTCGTCGGTCGCTTACGCTCCGTCGGTATGATTATATTATGAAAAACGATAAATTTTGCACTAGGTCTACCCGGACCCGCGCGAAAACATATTTTTTCCTAGTGCACTTGATGTCGTTGTTCTGTAAATACGAAAATAACCGCGAAATCGATTCCCATACATAAAAATATCACGATCGCCCAGTCACCTATTTTTTCATTTTCCTAGTCAGCATTTACGGTGTTGAAGCTGTATTTCCGGTAGTAGATCACTAACAATCTGCAATGTTGCCACGAGCAACTGCTTCATTTTTGCTAATTGATTCCGGTTAAGCGAGTCGGAACGCTATATCATCTTAAACGAGTTCCTCAGAGCATGTCATAAGTTAAACACCGGGAGTATTATGTGGCGTTGTTAGTAATATGTAAATAACAGAATGCATAGCGATGCACATTGAATTTCGTATATAAAACAAACACAATTATACTCACATGCATATGAGCATCTGCACCACAGTAATACAATTATAAATGCTAGTTTATAAGGGCAGAATCGGCAAATATTGGACAGTCGAATAAAATAACTTTAATCTAGCACATTCGAGTATATTCCAATCTAAATCCATTAAGATCGCTTTGCTTCGCATCTCCATCTCCAAACTTGCGTCACTCGCGTCGCCGCGACATGAGGCCGAATTGGCTCGGTTTGGTCGGATGGTGTGCGATAGTTAAGGCCGCCACGGCAGCCGAACCGAATGGCAACTACACCATTGTCTGGACCAAGTGTCAAAGTTGGGCGAACATCACGAGAACCTGCGAAGACCGAAAGTTTAGCTCAGACTTTTGGTTTTTGTTTCCGATGAACACATTTTTCATTAAGATTCTAGTGTCGGCGAGCATAATTGGCCAGCAAGAGTGAAGAAGGTTGCTGTACGAAGGCGAGGTGAACGGTTGTGATCTGTTGGGCAGTGCGACGTTCAATCCGGCTGTGAATTTGATTTATTCCACGATGCGGAAGGCGGCGAAGTTCATTTTCCTGCGGGGTGTCCGATTGAAAAGGTTTGATCCCACGGGCTTCGATAGTATATTTTTCAATATGGAAATATTTCCTCAATCATTAATTTCGCAGAACACGTTATTCTACATGCGGGCCCACCGTTTCCAAGAGAACACGGCTATGCTACGAAATCTAGAGATTTACCTCTTCATTGGATATCGCAGCGAACTGGGACGCCTCATGCACGTACATATGACGGGTGTTTCTCGAAAATGCGTGCCAATGAGCAAAACCCAAACCGTTGGTCGTCGCGGACGCGGACCGAAACAACAGTGCTGATGCTGATCGGCGCGCCGTAATTCTGTAATTGTGTCAAACAATATACTAGTGGTCTGGTCAGTCATGGATTGACGCACAGCCAAAATGGATGGAATAATTTCGGGCAGTTGTTTCAAATTGGAATAGGGGTCATTGTTAAATTGTTCACTATATGTGTATGATGTGTGTATAGTAAAGATCACAATTTCCAACGGATATAAATACGGTTTATGCTCAAATACGCTTTCGACTCATTCGCCGGAAATGTTCAAGACCATTGGCAGTTTAGTGTTGAATCTATGGCTCGTATCGCTGGCAACAGCGACACCGGCTCCAGCCGCAAATTTCGCATGGTTCCGCAAATGCGAGATCTGGGGCGATCCGAGCCTCGTGAACGTGTCGGCCTATTGTCTCGGCCGGTATGCCAACATGTGGATGTCCATCGATCGACCGATTACGCAGATTTGGACACGGGCACAGATCGCTGTGCGCCCAATACCAACGCTCAAATTCCACACGATCTTCGACAGTGAGGTGGACTTCTGTCGGCTGATCGAGGGCAAGCCGACGAATACGTTTGCTCATCTGTTTTTCGCATCGGTCAACAAGACGACGGACGCCAATGTGATGAGGAAGTGTCCGATAATGCCGGTAAATTATGTTATGTGTTTTTTGTATATCAGGAAATTAACTTGATTCGTTTGGTTCTAGGGCACATATTACTTGCGTGATTACCTGTTCGACGAGATAAACCCCATGTTCCTGAACATTGAGTTTGAGGCGAAGTTCATCATGCGCAACGAGGCGAAGGAGTGGTTGACCATGTTCATGCAAGGGAAAATGATGGAGGGGAATAAAAGTAAGAAGAAGCGTAGGCGGATTGATGAAAGTAAATTGAAAAAATAATAAAATAATAAGTTGAAGATCTTGAGTCTGCGAATGAACAAAAACAAAAATAATTGGGAAAGGGAAGAGTGCGAGATGGATCGCACCAATCAAAGAGCGCTTTTCTGGACTGGAACTAGAGGCTAAATAAATATACACGAGTAAAATGTTTCCAGTCAATGGCGGAAGTTATGAGCAGTTGAAGATTGAGTTTGTTAATCTGCACTAATGTGCGAGATACGCCAGTCATATGAATGTGCAAGAGGAGTCCAGTTCACTGCGATATCCTATATTGAGACGTTAATCTCTAGATTCTGTAGCATCGCCGTATTCTCTAGGAAACTGTGGTCACATATGTGGAATAATGTGTTCTTTAAATTAAACATGATCGAAATAACGGAACTATTTTTCGGAAATGAAAAGTTACGGAAACGGACGGTCCTGAAGCTGACAACAGAAACGAATAAATAGTTGACAAATGCTCACGATCACGAGCAACACGGTTGACGATGGTCGACATGCTGTGCAACATCGTGAACAATACTGGCCGTATTGTACTTACACAACCTATGCAGAAATACCTTTATTCTGCCTAATGCATTTTTAATCATCGTTTAAATGCTACTGACAATAACAATGTTGATTCGTTGCTAACTACAGCTGCTCAAAGCAACTTCGAAAACCATCTAGAATGAGACTCTCTCAACCACCGAATACCCCATTTATTCGTCGCCGACATGCGATTCAATTGGTTCAGTTTCGCCTGCTGCTTTGCAACTCTAATTCCGCATGGCTCCGCATCGCCTTCCACCGGACTCATCAGTCAGAGCAGCAACTACACCATCGTCTGGTCCAAATGCGACATTGCACGCAGTCACGTCGTCAACGCTTCGATCGTGTGCTCGGGCACAAAGAGCAAAGTCGACATGCTGCTTTTGCATCCTATTTCCGAGCTGTGGGTGCGATTCCATCTGACCGCAGCTGCGGGTCGCAAGCCGACGGAGCTGCGGACGCTGGTCGATGATGTGGTGAACGGATGCGAGCTGATCAGTGGCGCCACTTTTAATCCGTTCGTGCAGCTGATCTATGGATCGCTGCAGAAGGCGAAAAATATTCGTTTGCCCACCAGTTGCCCGATCGAGAAGGTGAGAATATGGAAGCGAACCCGATGGGCTAATAAGAACACAAACATTTTGCCGAAGAATGTGTTGATTATATCATCTCAGGAATATCTTGATATGATATCGTTTGTAGTAGATTGTCTGTAGATTGTCTACATGGGCTGATCGTAACGGGAAAATAGGGAAGGAACAACATTTTTGATGAACATTTTGTTAATCTTCTACGTAGTTTCATTTGAGCTCGATAGCCTTAAATCAGTGGTCCAACAACATCTTGATCACCGTCAAAAAGTATTTGTCGCTAACCCTTGCAAAATGTTCTTTTTCTCGATTCATGCTGCCTCATTTTTCCCCTCGATCTACTATTTTCTTTTGGGAAATAAAAAATAGTCGCTTAGTGACCCTAAGCGACTATAAAACCATAGATGGGACCACAATTCATAGCCCAGTTAATTGGTTATGGCTTTTTGGTCGATTTGGTCGATTTTGCAATTTTGCGTTTTTGCGGCACTCTTTCCTCAAAGAACTCTCGCATGCCCAGAAACGTATGCACGATAAGTATATATATTTTCATATCCTTTCCGAACTCCGAAATTTGTTGGTTGACACATTGATGTTTTCGTCAGTAACTGCCAAATTTAGCCGTTCTATGCGCACATCGTCATTGGTGCCCAAATAGAAAGTACCGAATAGTTTAAAAAAATGCCGAACCTAAATTCGGCTAGGGTAGACCTCATATGACAATATCATAAGACATGTTTTGGCTCCAGCGGCCCTTCACCTATCAGAAACCAATGCTTTAATAAGACTTTAAATACCTTCTTCACCATATGTCAAACCGCGAGTTACAATGAAGACAATATCTTCCAATCTAATGACAGTACGAGTATAAGATTATGTTCGGCTCGCTGAAAGATGACTATGATCAACAATACATTTTGCCTTGTTCAAAAATGTTGTTCCTTCCTCCTGTCTCCCGATGCTTATCAGCCCATGAATAGTATTTATTTGTTATGACGGCAGTTAAGAAAATCGTATATCATACTAGAGAAATCTTGGTGATATCTCAATATTATTTACACATCTTCAAGATGTCATACGAATCTTGTTTGCCCATCGGGAAAGTTTCGTCTCCGGATCATATAATCGTTATAGCTTCAAACTACCTTTTTTCTGCAGGGCTTGTACTTCTTGCACGACTACAATTTCCTCGAGCAAACAGCGATGCTGCAGAATATGGAGATCAACTTGTTACTGGAATTTCGCAGCGAACACGGTCGGATTATGCAAATCGATGTGGCCGGTGTGGTGCGCAAATGTGTGCCGGTGCTCCATCGGAATGCTGGCGTTCGACGGGCACGTGGACCGAAACACCAATGCTGATAAGCGCGCCGTAATTCCGTAATTGTGTCTAACAACATATTTCGTTGGTCTGATCTGTCAGTCATGGCTTGGTACACATTCAAAGTGGATGGCATTTTCTGTGGCACTGGTTAAAAATGGAAATAGGTCTCATTGTTGAATTGTTCACTATATGAGTATGATGGGTAAAGTATATACCACCATTTTCAACGGATATAAATACGGGTTACGCTCAAATAAGCTTTCGACTCATTGGACGAAAATGTTCAAGACCATTGGCAGTTTCGTTTTGAATCTATGGATAGTTTCATTGGCAACGGCGACACCAGCCACGAGTTTCGCATGGTTTCGCAAATGCGAGATCTGGGGCGATCCGAGCATCGTGAACGTGTCGGCGTATTGTCTCGGCCGGTTTGGCAACATGTGGATGACCACCGATCAACCGATCACAAAGATGTGGGTGGGAGTTCAGTTTGCTGTGCGACCATCGCCTACGGTTAAGTTCCATTCGATCTTCGACGGCGAGGTGGACTTCTGTCAGCTGATCGAGGGCAAGCCGACCAATCCGTTTACTCATCTGTTTTTCGCATCCGCGAACAAGACGAAGGATGCGAATGTGATGCGGAAGTGTCCGATAATGCCGGTAATTTTTTGTATATTTGCTTTTCAGGCTATGGAATATATTCAAATATTTCTAGGGCACATATTTCCTGCGGAATTACCAGTTCGACGAAGTATATTCCATGTTAAATAACCTCGAGTTCGAATTGAAATTCACCATGCGCAACGAGGTGAAGAAGTGGTTGACCATGTTTATGAAGGGCAAACTGATGGAAGGAAATACGAGTAGAAAGAGACGAAGGCGGATTGGGCAGACAAACGATCGGAGTAATTTTCACAAACTCTTGTATGATCAATAAAACAACCGAATATAATTGTTCTGTGAAATAGAAAATGATCTGGGTTCATTCAGCAAATTTCATATGCAACCGGGGTACAGTAGTTTAGCTAACTTTTTCTAGTGTGATTGGTTATTGGGTCACTAGAAAAAAGTTATACAATTATCTGAAATCACTAGTCAAAATCTATTGCTGGATAGAATGGATAGAAAATCAATTGCTGGAAAGAGGGTCTGACGTCTGACGGAATCCGCCATATCCATTTATGTTTCTAGATGTTCTAATCTTTTTCCAATATACAATATACATTCACAGTCAATCCCGCCTGCATTTCAATAATTTTTTAATATATGTATCTGTAATTCACGTTCCGAATTATCTAAATAGTATCACGTTTATTTGATCACATTCTATTCGTTTATGACGTTTTGCTTGCTAAAAATCGTTGGGAATTCAATCACCGACAATTATGCATTATGTGATCCCAAAACCCGACTACACTACCCACGTCGTCAAAACCCCTATAACGAAACCTCATATTTAACAAACACGTCGTCAAAAACAGGGAAATGTGTAATGAGTAATAGACAGATTGCTATGCACAAAAAGAATTAGTTCTCAAAGCGCATAGCGGAAAAAACACCGATCACTCTGTGCGTCTGCTAGCAGACACGTAAATGTTGGCTTGACAGTTATCACTCTTTCAGTGAAAGCGCTGAGCGCTGATCTCGTTCGAGTAAAAAGCTGCCTGTTTGAGTGAAACTGCCCTATTGATATACTGTTGCCTATCAACAGTCAATAATCTGAAAAAAGCTTCGTCATTTCAAATACACATCTTGATGGGGTAAATGGATGTAGATGATGATGATGATGCTTTTTTTATGGCATTGTAAAGCCTAACATTATAACATTTCATCCAAAAGTTCAATGTTTCCTTCTATCAGAACAATTAAGTTGAACAGTTATTCATTGGACAGAGTCAACTTTTGCCATTTTGGCGCATAGTGTAATCTTGCCAATAAAATCACTGAAACTGTATGTTGGTGTTCATGAACGGTCATGGTTATGTGCACATTCAAATTAAATTGGATATAGGCTATTGTGTAGTTCGAAAACTGCGTGCATCGTTAGTTAACTGGTGACCTCAGACAAGGATAGTTCCGATCACTAATATCACATACAAATTGGCTATCAACATGTTCAAAACAATTCTGCTCGCTATGCTCGGCAGTATGTTTTTCGCAGTCTATTCCCCATCATCGGCAATTCCGTCCAAAATGCCATCATCCGACCGGACAGCCATCGTCGGCAACTATCCGTGGTACAGCAAGTGCCAGATCTGGGGCGACACGCGCATCGTGAACGTGTCGGCCAACTGTCGTGGTCGGTCGGCCAGCATGTCGATGCAAATCGACAGACCGATGGCCAAGATGTGGATGCGAGCGCAGGTTTGGGTGCGACCGTCGGCGCTGTTGAAATTCGACACGGCTTTCGACTTTGAAGTGGATTTATGTCGGTTGATCGAGGGAAAGTCGACCAATCCGTTGGCGATGCTGTTCTTTGCATCGGCCAATCGGACGAAGGACAGCAATGTGCCGCGAGAGTGCCCGATTGAACCTGTAATTTTTCTAAATTATTTCGATGATGGAGCATTTAATATGAAGACTTTGTTATGATTGTTTCAGGGCACGTATTATCTGCGGAACTACCGCTTCGACGAGGTACACCCGATGTTCGCCAACATTGAGTTTGAAGTGCTGTACACGGCGCGCAATGAGGTGGACAAGTGGTTGACCATGTCGTTGACGGGGAAAATGATGGACGCGAAGAATAGGAGTGAGAAACGAAGACCGCGAGGACGAGTTTAGACACAGTGATTTGAGAAATCTGAACTGACGAAAAAATGAATTAAGAATAATCTGAAACATTTGATGGAATGCAAACGGTGAGAGTAGAAAACGGATCAAAAACATACGGAACATAAAAGAGCCCTACATTAGATAAAGAGTAACAGAATAAATCGATATGTTCAACTATTCTTTTTGGTGATGAGCCTCGCGAAACGAAACCATTTACAGGTGAAATACTGCATGGTTTAGTAAGTCCCGGGAAAAGTGAATAAAACACTAACTTTTGATGAAAACTTTTTAGGTTCCTGTACATATGCTCATTCAAGGCCGATTGGAAATATCCAGCGATCCCGAAATATCAAGATCACTTTCGAAAAGTATTTGGCGCTAACCCTTGCAAAATCTCAATTTTTTGCGATTCATACTGCCTGGAGACAACATTTTAAATTTGGAAATTGATAACAGTCACTCAGGGCCGAATACGGATAAAACCGTCAATGAGACCACAATTCATATGCCAATCACTAAATTATCGACATTTTGTTGATTATGACAATTGTCAGTTTTGGCGTTTTCGCGGCACCCTCTCCGCAAAATGCTCTCGTATTCCCAACATTGCATGCACGATATATCTAAACATTGTTTTGATATCTTATGGAATCAGGAATCTTAAGCTGCGACACTTGTCTATTTTCGAAACTATTTGGTCGAATGCGCGAAGATGATCGGTGCCCAAATAGCAGGTACGCAGTTTTGGAAATCCATTTCGAGTTTTGTTATCGGATTGGGAAGAACCTGCACCACACAAAAGAAGACATTTTTGGCTCCAGTCTTCCCATCAGAAAACCATCAGAAATAAAATGTTATAAAATGTTATCGATTTGAGAGTGGTGGCACCGGAACACCGATATTCCCAGGATAATATACAGTACTATTTTCATGCTAGTTTATATTTTATTCTCAACAGAAAATGCATTCGGATCTAAACAAAGACGATTTATTCAATTGGGGCGCAGTGAACAAATCCAAATCGATCAGCGTTGGACATATTGTGTCAAAATCATGGACAAACCGAAGACTGCCGAAATATTTAAATCAAAGAAATATAACAGAGCTTCACAATGAACACAATGGATAATAATTTATAGACTTGAATGAACAAC
>JANTBZ010053382.1:0-10012 GCA_024741255.1 Exechia fusca | reverse complement strand
AGAAAGAGAATATATTCCGAATACCCTAAAAGTGGAATATCACAAATATCGCCAACACATCCGAAAAAAAGTAGGAGGTCGGCAAAGGTATATTTGTGGAGGGATCAGCAGGAAGCATTGGACAAAAAGGTCTTTAAACCTACTAAACAATTGATATCGTCGTAAACAACGATAAAATATAAATATTAACCACAATTTGATCAAAAACCAAAAAAAAAAAGGCTCAAAATCACGATAATGTGGCTGAAAAATAGTGTTTTTTAAAACACTATTTTTCAGCCTGTCCTTGTTTCAGCGCATTCAGCCAAAGTGGTCAATCTAACGATTCCTACGCTCAGGTAATGGCTTCAATCCGCCCCGTTCTACTCATGAGACCTGGCGCCTTCCGATTATGATAATTTTCATTCATTTTCGTCGATGAAACACGTAGCTAACGATGGACATTCAACATACATAAATCCTAACAAGATATCTTTGATAGTTTTTTTGTAATAGCCATTAGAACATGACGAAAAAATCCCGGTTTTAAACTATCGCTACTGATAAATTGGTGTTCAAGAGTGTAATATTCGCACCACACCTTCAAAAATATGGATATTCTACCGAACTCTCGATATTATGTGTCTTCCATCAAAATCTTTCTCCTAATATAGACTCTGATCGTATAGGGCCTCGAATACAAAAATTATAGACTATATGTGTTACGAGAAATATCGAATCTGAATTATATATTTTTCTAACAAAATATCATTCGAAGTCAATCAATCAAGGGGGTGCTAAAATTGATCACCACATGTTTAAATCGACAAAAAACATGCCATCGGTTTATTACGAATAGATCCGTGCATTGACATTTTACATGGCAATAATTTTCGGCAGAAATGTAGACAGATAAAGTGTTTTTCGATTACATTTTTCCGTCTTAACATCGGATGTAAATTACAGGTGTGGGAGCTCATCGTGCTTACATAAAACAATTACATTTAATTGGGTTCACAAAATTTCACAAACTTATTAACTGGTTACCCGGTAAATTTTCATAGTTTTCTCTTATCAAATATAGTGCACAACTTACCTGAGCGGCATTGATATCGTTGCGATTCTTGGCAATGTACACAAGAAAACGCTGGCAAATATCGTCAATGATGGGGAACAGCGATTTTATCTACACGCCGCCACAAACAACAGCGATATAAGTGCAATTAGACGAAGATAAAGTGCGGCCACGCTCTCAAATCCATCCGCCAACAAACCTTCGCCAGCGTAAACAACGGCGCCATATTCGTCCGCGCCACCCGCCAATTGGCGCCGGCCGCCGCAAACGGATTCTGGCTAATCAGCGGATCCAGCTCCTCATTCACCACAAAATCATTATCCCGAAAACTCTCAAAGTTCACCGTCAAAATGTCCTTGATCAGCTCCAGATCGCGCAGCAAAACGGCCGGCTGATCCATCACCTTGTACACGCCCACATAAGGCAGATGCGCATAGCGCTTGTAGATGTCGTGGTACACTTCTCCGTAGTGCTGACGCTTCAGCAGATACTGGCGCATGTTGCCCATCAGCGGCCACGCTGGCGGACCGTCAACGCGGCGTCTCGACCAGTACGTTCGCTGGCGCTGCAGGTACGCGAGCAGCGCGGCCGCGATTGCGAACAGCAGCAAAACAAACATCTTCTTGGCCGGGCAAGGTGAGGAGGAGGACTGACTTCGAGTGCGCTGTTCGGGTTTTTTCGGAACAAAATAAATCAAGTAATAACTAGACTCGACGAGTGTTCGGCGTTTGATAAGATATGATGCGTTCGCGATCGCGAATCCGACCGAATTGAAGATGCGATCCAATGCGATTCGCCGTACGCTGAACAAACAACGCAAGTTGCGATAACACGAGAATACTAAACGCATAATCGGGCATTTATTATTCGCCGTGAGCGCCGTATGATTATGTGAAATTTGCAAATGTTTAGCATATAAACGACACACGCGATGCTAAAATGCCGGTTTGCACGCGATATGAACGAAAATAGCCGCAGCTACGACACGAAGGTCAGTAACGGTAACGATATTTTATGGTCTTGAAAATTGCCTGCAGCTATGCAAACACTCGCAAGTTACACTGTATGAATTTCAATCGAAGAAATTCTGCCCCTATATATTAGTTTATCGGTGATTGTTTAGCCTTTTATCAACCCATATGTGGATTCGTAGGACATTTTTTGGGGAGCGTTATTGAAATGGATCCAGTTACGTTCGAAAATCGATAATTGGTTTCATTCAGTGCTTCATTATACCAGATACAAGTGAATATATTTTCGAATTAATATGGTCTAACGATCAATTCACAGAAGAAAATGATTCCATATTTGTTTGTTTTCGCTCATCTTTGAGAATGACTTTATCCGGATTTTGCCGCCCCACCCAGTATACATTCGATAATCTCAATAATTCGCCAAGATGTGAGCAATTCGTACGTCGCTGCGATGAGAAATTCATATCAATTATATTTTATTCATCTCGCACGAGATTTTCACTTGGCTCTACTGGACGCCTTGGAATCGTTCTTCTTATCTGCCGCGGCCTTATCATCATCCTCCTCCTCATCACCGGACTCTTCCTCCTCCTCCTCATCGCCAGACTCCGCATCATCCTCCTCCTCGGATGACTCCTCATTGTCCTCCGACGATTTCTTCGCCGGCGTCTTCTTCTCGTCGCCGTCGCCACTCTCGCTGCCACTCTCCGACTCCGACTCTTCAGAACCAGACGAACTGTCGCTGCCGTGCTGCTTCTTCTTGGCCATGATCGCGCGGAACTTTCGCACCGTAATCTTCTTCGGCACGATCTGATGCAGGAACTCGAGGCGCTCCTGGCTCTGCACGTAGTCGGCCAGATGCTTGTAGTCGACCGACTTCATGGGCTTGGCTCCGCGTCGATGCGACTCTTTGGCCAGCAGCTGGATGAACATTTCCTGTGTGTGGACAAGTGAATTGGTTCAAGACTGAGGATTGAAAACGTGACCCTTAATGTCCGTCTTACCGCTGCCCGGGTCACGACCTGCAGCGACTCGTCTTTGATGTTCAGCGACACCGGATCGGCGGAGCTCTTCATTATCGTTCTGATGCGCGATTGTGGCAGATGCGCGGCAGCCGAGGCGTTCGATTCCTCGCTGGTGGTTGCTTTTACCTCGCTCATTCTTGATTATGGACTGACTGGTTCGCAAAAGTGTGCATATAAAATAAAAAAAATACGTTTTTGTGTTAAAATTGCGGTTCGCGCGCGGCTTTTGTGTACAAACAAAAACAAACGCGCAAAAAGTGAAAGTGAAATGAAATGACGTTTACGCGCGCAGCTGTCGCGGCCACCGGCTTGCGAGGGGCGAATCATTCTGGAAATCGGTGTAAACTTCGTCGGAAATATTGTGGAAATCTTTGTGATAAAAGCCTCTGGAAATCTTTGTATAACCTCGGAAATCTCTGGAAGTCTTCGGAAATCTTAGGAAATCTTTGGAAGACTTCGAAAATATTTGGAAATCTCTGGAAATCTTTGGAAATCTTTGGACATGTTCCGAAATCTCCGGAAATCTTTTGAAATTGCTGGATTTTTTTTCTTCAAAAAGACGGGTTCTTTCCAACCCTGATGATTCCAATGATTTCCGGAAATCGGTGTATACCTCGAACACGAGTGATTCGCCCCTCGGTCAGGAGTGCGTTCGAAGTTGAGCAGAGTTGCTGAGTACCGAGGGGCGAATTACTATAGTAATCGGTGTACACTTTAGGCGGAAATCTTGTTTTCATTTTTTCAATATCTCTGGAAATCACTGGAAATCTTGGGAAATTCCAGGAATCATCTGAAAATCTTCGGAAATGAACTCTCTTGATATCTTTGTACATTTTTGGAAAATTTTCGGAAATCACTGGACATTTTCGGAAACCTCAAACAAGAATGATTTCCAATTATCTCCAGAAATTTCCTAATTTTTCCAAAGATTTCCGGAGATTCAAAGAGTTTATTTCTAATTCCAGAGATTTCCGGAGATTTTCAAAAATTCTTACAGTTTTTTTTTAAACAATTCCGCTGTTTTCCTGAAATGTCTAAAGATTTCCGGAGATGTTCGTAGATTTCCTAAGATTTCCAGATATCCATACGTTTCGGAATTTTCTGGAGATTTTATTGAAGTTTCGATGGAAGATTTCCGACGAAGTGAATACCGATTTCCAGAGTGATTCTCCCCTCGGATTCTCCTCTCGCTGAGTACAACAACAAAAATCAACAAACCATTCAATCGTCTTTTTGATATCGCGTCGCGTCGTCGTCGCTCGTCTCGCTCGCGTCTCGCAAATCGGTCTCGTAAAAATAACAAATAAGTGTTCAAATAGCTGGCCCCGAATCTCCCAACAGCCGGCTGCCCAATCCAAATTCAACGATGGATCTGCTGTACTCGGTTCATCGCAAGGCGCCGCTGCCGGCAGCGCTCACCTTCGAGTCAAAGTGAGTTCATACGAAACACATGTTGGTTCAATCATTATTAAAATCCAGTATCGTTTCCCTCCTCCTCGCTCCCTTCTAGGCTCTACAAGCAGAGCATCATATCGGTGTCCACCGGCAACATTGTCGCCTACACGACCACCAATGAGATCGGCTGCACCGATCCGAACCAGTCGTGGGGCTTCCACGTGTACGTGGCCGACATCAATACACCTTGGTTTGCGTACAAGTGAGTATTGCTGGTGCATTTTGCTCAGAACCACCATCAACTGCAATACCAACCATTCCACCCCCGCCGCAGAGTCCTCTCCAATCGGCACGCCATCACCGCCCTCGAATGGGACGTCCTGGGCCGCCAACTGCTGGTCTGCGACATCAACGGCACCTGCACCGTCTGGCAGCAGCGCGACAATCTGCTCTCCGACTGGCAGCATCTGTACACCGCTCGCTTTGCCGGCGAGCAGATCGTCAAGGCGGTGTTCTTCCACAACGGGCGGCGCGTGGCGCTGGTCACCGACAAGAAGGACGTCACCAACTACATGGAGAAGTTCCAGCGCGTCAAGTGTGCACCGAGCGTCCGGCAGTATGGGTTAGTGTAACAGAGCCAGACAGCCAATTCAGCCATCTAACCAGTTCTCCTTCTCCTACCATTCCCCTCCCAGTGGCGTCGCCGCCGACGGCGTCCTCATCGTCTCCGCCACCGGCCTCGTCGGAGCCTTCTCTCTGCCCAGCGATCCGCCTGCTGCCCCAACTCCACCAGCCTCCAACACCTCCAATCCCACACCCCAATCCAACGCAGCCGCCGCCGCCGCCGCTGCCCTCCACTCCGCGCCCATCGTCCTGCCCGTCGCCACCCAATGCCTGGGCCCGTTCCGCGAGTTCTGCGACGTCGCGGACATCGCCTACGGCCAGGACGGCCACTTTCGCGTCGCCGTCATGAACGGCAGCAGCGCCTACGCGGCCGCCGAACGCGTGCGCTGCCATCGCGTCCACGTGACGCGGCGCAACGATCAGCTGGCCATCAGCAGCGCCGCCATGCCCTCGTTCTACGTCAGCGACGGCTGCTGCGGCACCGTCACCGCCATCGGCGGTCTGGGCGACATGGCCGACGTTCAGGTCACACATCTGCGCTGGATGGACGACGCCCTGCTGGTGGCCGCTCGCGTGCCGGGCGGATGTGTCCTGGAGTCGTGGGCGCTGGGCGAGAAGACGACGCAGACCCATCGCACGATGGGCGCCAATCAGCTGGGCAAGACGGACGGGCACAAAACGGAGGTGTGGTCGGAGCAGGTGAACTTCCGCTACAGCAGCGCCATCGTGGACGTGTGCACCAGCAAGTTCCAGTACGGCAATTCGGCCTATGTGTTTTTGTCGCTGGCCGACAATACGGTGCAGTGTCTGCACCGCGACACGCTCCATCGGGGGCTGCCCAATGTGGCGCTGGCCTGCGGAACGAGGGCGGCGGTGCCGGCGGCGGCGGCCTCAGCCTCTGGTGGTGACACCGCCGATCCGGTGCCGATGAAGGTGCGTCGCATCGAGACGCAGCTCAGCGCCCACGACATCTCGCACATGGGCCACCTGCTGGTGGCGGTGGACACGCACGGCCAGCTGTACGTGTACCGGGTGGCGTATCCGCATCAGGATACGACGGGTGGCCAGATGACGGTGTCGTATGTGGTGTCGCTGCTCGAGTACTGTTTGGTCGCCGGGTACGATGCGATCGATGTGCATCTGCTGGTGAGGCCGCAACTGTTGGACGGGATTGTGGACAGGCTGACGGAGAATTTCACGCGGCAGCCGCCGCCAGTGCAGCAGTACTACTATGTGAACTTTCTGACGATGAAGACGAATTTGTATCGGTTGACGGTGGGCGGGATGGCGAGGTCGAATGATTTGAGTAGTCTGTTGATGCTGCATTCGATACTGATTGCGTTCAAGAGTTTGCTGAGGCCGTCGGATCTGACGAGTCATGATAAGGGGCCGGCGGAGAATTTGGCGAGTGAGTTGGAGGTTGGATATTGTAGATTTATGGAGATTATAATGAGATTTGTTCCGATTTCAGTGGTCCTCTCCGAATCATCGACCGACATCGACAAAGTGGTGCTCGGCCTGAAGGCAAAGGATTTCACCGTGGAAAAGTCGATTCTGCAGAGTCTGCAGCAGCTGATGCAATGGGTGGCCGATCTGGCGCTGAAGATTCTGGCCAAGCTGCCGGAGAATCGCTCCGGGCATGCGCAGCAACGGAACTCGGGCGTAAGTCAGACAGAGAGAGAGATTGGGAGATTAAATTCGACTAACCTTGTCCTTCTTCCACACACAGTACGAGATCAGCAAGGACATTGTGGCGCTCAACAGTATCCGAGAGCTGCTAGTCATGATGCGCATCTGGGGCCTGCTGAAGCCGCAGTCACTGCCCGTGTTTGCGCGCTCCGACGAGAATCTCGACGTGCTGCTTCAGTGCTTCAAACTGCTCACTCGGCTGGCGTTGAACCCGAACGAGCCCGATGATTTCCTGCTGGACGAGTGCTGTCTGCTTCCCAGCCAGGTGCTGATACCACAAATGCAGCTGGTGGCGGAGCAGACGTCAATCACATCGCCGGTGCTGCCGTTCGTTAGTTTGCCGATTTATGTAAGTATTACGAGAGCATACTTTCAGGGTGACAAATTCGAAACTAACCGCGGTTTCTGTTCCGTGCAGCTCGAATACAACGTCGAACCGATCCGGCTCAAGTTCTGGCCCGACGGGGCGCTGGTCGAGGGCGGCCTGCCCAGCGACAGCGTCGTCGATTCGGTGCGCCATCTGCTGCTGGGGCGGAGGCCGGCGGCGGTGCGTCGGTGCACCCGGTGCGGCGTGTGCAGCAGTGTGTCGAGTGTGGCGAAGACGGCGGCGATGCGCGCGTGGGAGCAGCGCTGGTCGAGCGGCTGCCGGTGCGGCGGATCGTGGCGTCTGCAGACGGCCGAGTTGGAATAGGCGGGGGTAGGGGTCGATGGTAGTGATGGTGATGGCTGCACGTAGAATTAGAATTATATGCGTATGTATACACGAAATTATATGTATGTTTTTATGAGAATGAAAATGTGAGGATATGTTGGTTTTTCTGTGGAATGAATGGGGACGATTACCGTACTGTCAATTCTATGTTAAACTTTATTTTTCATCTTCGAGTAGTATCAGTTGAAGCTTGAGGTCGATCCGTGACATCAATTGCGTGGCATACCCTTGTAAGTATGGATACTTGAGATGCGAGTACTTATAGCACGTATTTTATGATTTGTGAGTACGCAGCTGTGTTGACGTTTTGACAGTGCGAGTGCGGAATGTTTACATTTGCCATTTGCGTTTTTCTCGTTTCGCTCGCGCTCGGTCTCGGTCTCTAAAGGTTTTCTGCGAGTGCCGAGTGCCCCCTTTCCTTTTCGGGCATCCATCTATCGTTTGTCGTTTGCTTTTACTCTTCGCGTCGTCTCACGGTGTTGAATAACTGATAAGTGTTCGTTGGTGCTCGTTATTGTGTGGATGTGGTTGCACTTTGCGGAGTTGTTGCCACAGCCGTAGAATATCAATACGGAAGTGTGTCTGATAACAGGTGATTACGGGTGAAATCAATTCGCAATTCATGTGTGTGTGTGTGTGTGGGTGGTGTTTGAGCGCCTTCGTGAGAAAATGTGCGTAGTTTAGTGCATGCATTCGCGTGTATCGTGTATATAGGTTTTAAATGTACACACACAGCACTCGCGTCCTCTGGAAAAGAAGACTGCGAAATGCGCGCTCAGGGAGCAATTTGCATTGGCTGCGTGATACTGTGATGGTCGCACTCACACGCACACACACACAATTCTGGCCAAGGTCAGGGTCGCATGATTGCGATTGCATTGCAAGCATAGGAATAGGAACCCTCATCTGGCATTCAATATACACGCACGAAACTACACGCACATATCACATACATGTGTACACACAACATTTCATATACCTGCACGCGTTATAGGAAATTTCCACTAACACACCAGTACACGACGAGCGAGATCGTCCAAGCGCAGACGCAAACAAGCAATCAAAAATCTCCATAATCTCCCTTCTCAATTCACACCTCGCGCCGCGCATTCGCATTCGTCTCTCGCACATTCGTCCGTAGATGGCTACGTCTGCCTCTGTGGCGTCATCGTCGTCTTCGTCCACGTGCACGTTGGCGGCCGACAGCAGTAGCATTGGCGGCGGTGGTGGCCATTCAGCCGACACGACAAAAGACACTACTGTTTCAGCTGTTCAGCCAAGCAAAGCGAGCGCATCAGCGGTTTCATCGTCAACGTCATCGTCTTCATCGTCTTCATCGTCGTCGTCGGCGTGCTCCCCATCGTCATCGTCGTCGTCGGTGGCGGCCGTCGGCAGCTCAACGCCGACGCAGCGACGCAGCCACAATCGCATTTGCCGCGATTTCGCGCAGTCCGTTTGCCGTCGGATGTACTGTCGGGTGAGTGATGTGATGAAAAATGCAATCCATTTGATAACACGCGCGTACATTTCACGACAGTATCCACACGTAAAGACACCGGACCAGGTGATGTTTTGCCATGACTTCCAGAACTCGTCGTGTTCGCGGATGAATTGCAAGTGAGTGTGATGGCGGGTTTGTTGATGTCGATTAACGTATGTTCTATTTGAATGAATACTCTAGTTGGTGCTGCTAATTAACAGGCAGGCTGGAAAGTCCGTATCGTTTGATAGAAGGACTCATTTTGATGATAAAAATGTTTTTGATTATTCAAAATAGATCCATTGAACATTTGACATCGATAGGACTGTCGGTTTGTGCGATATTTTAATTTGATCGAGGCAACTTTCGTTGATGCTACGAAATGGGAATCGGCGAATTTCGTGTCCTTTTAAAACACTGTTTTCTGATGGGACTAATTGCGGCAAGAGCCCTTTCATGAACAGGAAATGTTATCTGGGTTTCGCCCTGGTTGAAAAAATCGCCATAATTTTTGTGGTTTACATACTGTCCATTCGGACACCCAAGATGATGCGCGCAAAAGTCGACAAAATGTTGCAGTTTCCGACCAAAACATGACAAATTAACAAAATAATTAGGGAAGATAGAAAAGCACGGTTGATAGAGATGGCTGATACCCTCGATATATGGAAACAAATATTTGGAAAATTCTGAGATATTTTCTTCATCATTCGAAAGCTATTACAAGGGGAGGTCACGCATGTGTCGTTACGGATCACGTCTAGATAGGGATTCTAGGGACAAAATAAAGATACTAGTCTAAAAGAACTCTTGCCAATGCGCCCTGTGGCCAAAGATATGAGCAGTTCAAGATTTAGATCTTGTATGGGAGACTTTTCATAGAAAACACACACGTCAAAAGAGTCGTACATTGGAAAAAGTCCTTTTAGACGGTGTCTGCCGCGCGAACTCGAAATCCACCACAATAAAAACAAGTGGTAATTTCGGAACAGTGTTTCCGGCTGATCGACCGCAATTCAGCAAATTAAAAAAAAAATTGTGACAATGGATGAAACATCA
>JANTBZ010053371.1:0-10014 GCA_024741255.1 Exechia fusca | reverse complement strand
GTTGAATGTTCTGTAGTGTTATTTATATAAACGAGAGGTACTCGCGTATGTGTTTGTTTCAACTGACTCAAAATTGTTCACGAAATATGAATAAACACGTTTTCCGACTGTCTGAATGTGCGTGAGCATTTTTTTTTTGCTTCTATCGAGGGTCATATTATGCCAGCTGTGTGAAGCTAATTCAATATGTTTGTTCTTTACAAACATCATATGAACTGTTGTTCAAATACCAGCAATTCCAAGAAAAAGTTATCTACTACCTACTACAGCATTTCGGTTGTGTTATGTAACGGACAAATTATTCCATTTAGCTCATATATAATTTCAGTATCAGCGATTTCTCCATTCAGTAGATCATCAATATGCTTCTCGATAGGATGTTGTTAACGGCATTGGTTTGGACGCTCGTGATCTCTGCCTGCATTGCACACAAATCGATTCCAAAAGTTCAACGGGAAACTTTAAGCGATGCCGAAGTGATCGCTCTATTCAGGAAAATTCTGTAAGTGTTTTGACCGATACTATTCCAAATATCATGAAGAGTTAGAATACCTTAAAATTGTTTCTAGATCGCTATATGAACCGTCGATACCATCACAAAATGATTCAGGTGAATCCAACGGCAGCGTAAGTTATTTATTTCAAAACAATTCATAAAAATACTGAACACAGACCTAATTGTGTATATATAATTATTATGTATTCAAATAGAGCGCCCTACCATATGCTCCAGGTGGTCCTGTCGTAATTGATGTTCCCAAATGGTGCAAGCCCGGATATCGTCCGGATTCAATGGGTGTCTGCAGGCCAGAGTATTCAATAAGCAGACATCACAAATAAATTACTATATTATATATTAAGTTCTTTCAAAATAAACGTTTATTCCCAATGACAAAGATACTTTAACGACTATTGTTTTTCTGGAACCATACTTTGACACGTTAGCACGTTCTAAGAGGTATTGCTTAGAGCTTAGATTGAGTCGAATTGTTACTGCTCACAAAGCTAATAGTGTATTTTATTCGATACTGACTATGTTCCATGTTGAATGTTCTGCAGTGTTATTTACATATTGAACATGTGAAGGCGTTAGTGTTTGTGTGTTTGATCCAACTGACTAAAAGTTATAAGAGTACACGAAATATGAATATGAACGTTTCCCGACTGCCTGATCGTACGTAAGCAGGCTTTTTTTATTTTTCGTCAGTTATCATCGCACAGCTGTTGAAGCTAATCCAATATGTTTGCTCTACACAAATATGATATAAATTGTTGTGTGAATGGAAGTGTGTCTTTATATCAATTTCCAAGAAACTAACACAGTTTTCGCGTGAGTTTGTTTACGGACGTTTTCTTCCGTATATCCATATATTAGATACAGTATCATCGATTTCTGTATTCAGTTGATCTTCGATATGATTCCCGCTAGGATGTGGTTATCGGCATTTATTTGGGCGTTCGTACTATCTGCCTGCTTTGCGAACAAAACGATTTCAAAAATTCATCCGGAAACTTTAAGCGATGTCGATGCTATCGCACTGTTCAAGGAAGTTCTGTAAGTTTTTTGACGAAAAGGCTGATGCTAGTGCAAATAAAATGTACGATTAATTTTAGATCGCTGAGTGAACCGTCGATAGTCGCACAAAATAGTACCGATGATTCCATCGATATGATGGTAAGTGGTTTATTTTTATTTCAATACAACAAACCCTTATTTCAATCTATTATGTTTTCAAATAGAATACCCGACCATATCCTCTCGTAATTGATGTGCCCAAAAAGTGCAAGGCCGGATATCGTCCGGATTCGAAGGGTGTCTGCAGGCCAGAATATTCCAACAGCAGACATCACAAACATATGCATTGAGTTTAACTCAAACTAATACACAATAAACATTCGTTCGCAATGACAAAGATACGCCTTATCCGAATATGGACTTCCTTAACAATCTAATCTCTAATATGCATATGGAATAGCAAAAACCGCGATATATAGCTGTATACTCGTAAGGACTGCACATTTTATTGTTTATCCCTAAATAATCATATACCAACGATACGCAGTCTGAAATGTTTTCAATTCCGTTAGGGAAAGCCCTAACGGAATAATTTAATCATACATGTTTGGTTGATTAAAACTACCATTTGCGAACATCTTCATTGGAGTCCTCGTATCCACAGCAAAAACATTAAAGTTCTTGATTATTTCGTGCCTAGTGTCATTCCAGACCACACCAATAAAAATGTAATTTGATAAAAATGCCAGGGTCTCAGAAATGCGTAAAATGGTCATTGAACGGCCCTGCTTCCCCTAGATACAATGATGAATGGTATTTTGACCAATTATGATCTGCGTACCAATAAAAAAAAAATCATATCTACAGAAAGTCAATCTGAAATAAAGTCCTATTAATATTTTCATGATTCACATTTCTCATTTAGGGGTTTATGTCATTTATATGACACAAAACAGTTACAACAGATACACAATCGCCAATGTGGAAATGGGTAAGATAAAATCAGAGGACCGAGTTCACAACGCCATGCTTTATCTGAATTCACTTGAGGCCTCAAAATGAAGATATGCTTTCCAAATTGCAATGACATTGGGTCCAAAATCAATCTATCAATTAATGAAATTATCAAAAGAAAATAAATCATCGTTATTCTACGCTATAAAAGTGCTTTTGTATCCCCGAATGAAATACGTCTTTTGAATTATACTTTTTGCGTTTTTCAATCAGTCAGTCTATTCATTTAGAATGAAGCCAGTAGATGCTAATCGATTTTTTGATGTTTCGTTTCTCAATCAATTAATTATATGTTGCATTTTGTCGCAACGGTAATTCATCAATTAATCGATTAAATTAAAATGAGGCCTGTAGAATAATAATAAAAAAAATCTTTGGGATATCCCAGATTTAAATGTTGTTGAGAGTTGAGAGTAGCCTGTAGAATATATAGGCTCCAATATATAGGCCCGCCTTAAAATAATGATTTAAATTCCGGGATCGATCCACAAATGGATTGGGCGGTAGCCCAACAGTTTTCTTCAAATTAGTGCGCAATTTAATTTCCATTCATTCGAGTGTGTGAACATTTTAATGCAGATTGTAGAGTGTGATTTCATATGCATATTACTGATAGACATTATTACAAGTTCAAAAACGGTGTGAATTTATTATATTAGAATAAAAACTACCTCAAATCGTACGCTCGACATACCCACATACCCACCCTACATCTATGCGAGCCGCACATCTTCGACTTCCCGCATAATTCGCACATCGTTCCACATGTCAGATTCGCTCGTTCCCGGCGTTCGTGATTGCAATCGAAATCGAGAGTACATGCGTGCACACATTCTCTTGGCAGCACTGCCTCAGCATCACCCAACAAAATCAAAACTACCCTAGTCGTGGACATGCAAACACTCTGTCGCTGTGTGTCTCTCGGAATCCGTTTTTCGCACACCACCCAGCAGGTTATTACCGAGAAGCATCCGCGCGCACCTTTCGCACCCCCTCGCCGTGCCCGAGCCCGAACTCGTTGTTCTTGTGCGAGATGGAAAACTAGCCAATATCGCGACGCATCATCCGCGAAATCGTGTTGCGTGATCGAAGACGACGACATTCGGAATTAGTTGCATTCTGCAACTAATACAGCAGCAGCAAAGCAATCATCAAGTGCGTGTGAGCGATGTGTTGAGTGTGTTATACACGCATGTACGCATTGCCATCCTCCACCTGTGCGCGCGCGAGTGAGTGTGTGTGTGTGTGGGTATGTAGTGAATGTGTGTGTGCGTGGATGAAAGGGAGTGTGCTCTCGGTTTTTACAACATATATACGAATAATTTTCGTTCGGCGCAATCCTTTGTGGGTTAATTATTTTATTTGGATTACATTTCTAGTGCTCGTGAATAAGGCTGCGTTTGGGTGTGCTGAGTATAGTGAATGTGTGTGTGTGTGCGTATGTGTCTACACGATCCCTGCGCATGTGTGCTTGTGTGCGTGCGTTATTTGTCTGCGTGTGCCTGCCGATTGTGCGCGCAAGCTCCAACACAATTAGCTAGAGTTTTCGCGCACACTTTGCACGCATCGCACAAGAGGTCGAATGCTGCTGTATGCGTGCATATGCACGAGCATTTCTCACTTCTCGTTTCGTGTGACAATTAAAAATACGTTCACATTATCATATAGCATATAGCATCAAGAATTCAGTACAATTGTGCCATCGAGTGTCCTGTGACAGCCCACACATCCCACTTCAACGCATTGACTCGCCCCCAAACGTCGTCGTTCACGTAACATTCGCGTTGTCGTCGCAAACATACACACACACAGCATCCCGCCGCAGCATATCGGCTATCGCTAGGCGAGCTCGAGCTCGAGTGAGTGATGCTCTGATACGACGTCGTGTCATCGTGTGAGGTGCGCTCCAAGAGCCTTCTCCTCCTCGCCATCGCCATATCAGCATTGATGTGCGAATTCGATTCGCGTATGTGCAACGACGAGTGTGTGTGCGCTAGGTGCTAGAACAGTGCTCGACGTGTGCTGTGCTGAGCTGTGATGCTGTGCTCCGGTTGCAACTAGTTCGTCGCATCGTCGCATCGAGCAGAGTGCTGCTGCTGGCCAGCGCTGCTCGGATAGCCCAAACGATTTGCGAATCAAACAGCAGCAGCAGCAGCATCAGACACAGTTCGAACGAGCGAGCGAGCGGGCCTCGCGAAACCGGCCGACTGTTTTTGGTAGTTTAGTGTTACGCAAACACGCGACGCGCGGCGACATCGACGACACGTACGGCAGATTGGCGACGACGCCGCAGCGAACGCGAGGCTGATGTATCTGAATCGGCGGTGCTACAAAAATGCTGTACAGGACGTCCTCGCAGCGAGCGCGTAGATTATTGCGTGTGCGGACAACGACGACGACGACGTCGCTGACGACGAGCAATGACAGAGAAACGTGAAGAGTAAGTAGCGCGAGATAGTGACATAATTAGAGTTACACACAGCCAGCACACAGCATCTTCAACGTGCTGCTGCTGAACGCGTCAATTAAATAATTACATATGGTGTGTATAGTTTGAGGAACACACACTACACAGTAGCAACTCTCGCTCAGTGCGACTGTGTGGCGGTGGCGGCTGCATGCGTGGGTGTGTATAAGTATACTCTGTGCTCTCGAACGCGATGTGTGGTGGGCGAGGATGCATTAGGGTTCAGCAGATTTCGCTTGATAAGGCGCTTATTACCACCACCATGGACCACGCGACACGCGGGTTGTCAGCGCCACCGCCACGAGCGTCGCGCGCACGTCACCTATTTTACGTGTTGAGTCAGGTCCGCCGTGCTGTGGTGTGTAGTGGACGCGCGGCGCGTGCGTCACGCGGTCACGACACTACGCGGAGCATGCCCATCGCATGCAATCGCGCATTATCGCACATAGAGAGATACTGCGCGATGATGCTGATTATAATTCAACATGCGATGCGGGAAAAACTATTGATTATCATTTTATATCGCGTGTATGTATGCGAGAGCGCTCGGCGGCGGCGGTCGTTGAGGTGGTCACGACTGGGTGCATTATTGCGAGTGTGTGTGCGTGTGTGAGTGAGCTGAGTGCGTGTGGGTGGGTCGGTTAGGTCGGTGTGCGTGTGCGAGTGTGCGTGTGTGTGTGTGAGTGAGTGAAAGTCGATTTGTTTCCATTTTCTATGAATGAAATGTTGTTGTTGCCGCCGCGACTGTTGCTACGGCGTCGGGTTTTCAAGTGCAATTTTCCGCAGGGCTGCTAGTGGGTGGAAAACACGCTGACGAAGCGACGCTTTTCTTTGCGCGAAAATGCGTTTGTTTCTGGCTATTTTGTATGTAGAAATTTCAACGTATTTCTTATTCCGTTCGCTGTTAGTTGCTGGATATACAAATTATATTCTCAACTATTTTGTAGAAAACTATGTGGTAATCGAGTTTGCACAAATGTTTCTTCGAATTATTATGCTTTAACGTGGTACATAAACTTGGAGAAATACCGGATACATGTATAAAATGATTTCCAACCCAGCAGCTAGCAGATCGTTTATCGATCGTTTGAATTTAATATAATTTAAAATATATTACATTGACATGACATTTGAATGATGAGGACTTGTGCATAATTTCATTACATTTCATTTATACTTTTTTACACTTATTTTATACTAAATACTAAATATCCCTGTTTCGTGAACGGTTTATAGGAAATTACTTTTCACAGGTTCAATTTAGAACAATGAACGTATAATGAAATGGATGATAATTGCATTGTGCACGTTGTTTCGTTCTTCTGTTAACTGACAAATATAGCATGTTTCAAATAAAAAAGCTGGGGTCGCATGAAAACTTTTTAATAAGCTTGTAAATGTTGTATCCATTTTCTTAACCCATTTCCGGCGGCTGGTCGATTAATCGACCAGCATCATTGCAATTTTGTACAGCCTAACGTGATAAAGATATCTACATGAAACAAAATAAATATTCTAGATTGGTCTTTCCTCAATACATCCTATTTTTATTTGGCTCCATTTGATTATTTACTTGGTCGATATCGCTTGTTGATGCTGGGTAGACTGACCATTTTCCAAAAACGAATTTCGAATTTAGTTAGTCTAGCGAAACCGATGTCCGCTAGAATATCTCATTGAAACATCAACCGATCTCCTTGAAATTTTCGTTGCCGTTTTCATAACGAACCAAGTGTGAACATAAAATAGTCGAAAATGTAAAATAATTTCTGGTAAATAAGAAAATCGTAAAAAATGGAAAATTTGGTCGGATGAATAATTACCACACAGCATCCAAACCTGACAAGAACAAAAATATTCGAAAACTAAAACGTGTACTAGGGCACAATACTAACGTCTGGTAAGAGTTTCAATGATTTTGGCCCAGCGGTTCTATACGTGTCGCCGGAAATGGGTTAATGGTTGCGAATTATCTCTGACAAGCGGACATACTATTACTCTCTTCTTTTACTCCGGATCGTATTACTTGTTATCAATGTGAAAATAGATCGTAATAACAGTTGAATAAAACAATATCATTCTACACATCTACTCCCCCACACACATGCAGTGATTACCTAGTTATAGTGCGAGCCCAAGTGATGACCCGCGATGAGAGCACCGAGGGCTGGTTACCATTCGCCGGCGGCGGTCTCGCCAACGTCTCCATCCGTCGGCGCCAGCGTCTGCCGCCGAGCGCCACATCCGCGCACGAGTACATCATCTACGGCCAACGGATATCCGATCAAACAGTACGTAACAAGCTCGTTGCAAATCGCCAACTGATTTCATATAATAGAATGCGATCGTTCAATTTCAATTTCGGTCACAGGTAATTTTGAGCTGTGCCATCAATCGCGAGCTGGAGTACAACAAGGTGATGCCGACATTCCACCACTGGCGGGCGGGCAAACAACGGAACGGACTCACGTTTCAGACGGCCGCCGATGCGCGCGCCTTTGACAAGGGCGTCGTCAGTGCATTCAACGAACTAATCGCCGGTAAGAGGGTCGTCCGAAAAAACCAACGAAATTCGAACTAGTGATTTTACCGTCTTGATTTCCGCTAGTGCGCTGGCCCTAAAACTTACATATTTGTTCGGTTGTCACACCCGCATTTTGACGTCGCCACTCACACACACGTCTATCGTTCTTATCTCTCCGTCCGTTTCTCTCGTTTTTCTCGTGTCAAATGTGTCTCGTGTCTCGTTGCTTGTGTGCGCTTTGTGTATGCAAAACTGCCCCGCGGCTTCTTCGCTCGCGGTTCACGCGCAACACAAAAAACGCCACCCCCCCAACCTCCCAACCCAAAATGCAACACGCCGATTTTTGTGTGCGGGTAAGTGCGGCGGAAAATCGCGCGGAGCGGAGCCTTTGTTGATTCGCCAGTTTTGCATTGTTCGCACTTGTTCGTGTCTTTAGCTTGGAATACATTCACATATAGAGAGCACAGTCACACACATGTAGAAATGTAGTTGCGAATTCGGCTGACGATGAGGAGGTGCTGCGCTGGTCGATGGCATGGTTCAACCGGCGAGTGTGCAGAAATTCAAACATAAATTCGTTTTCATTCAATTCAATTCATTCAGTTCGCTGATTTGTGTATCTAATTTTTTATTTTCGGTAGATTTGTAATAAGCCTCTCTGCAACACCTTCCACATTGCGCAGATATGACCACCGAACAATCCAATGGCGATGCGTCGCCGCGGTACAAATACGACGTGCAAGCAGACGAAGATGAGGTGTTCATGACACTGGATCTGCCGCTGGACAAGTCCAGCAACGGCAATGGCAACGGCAATGGCAGTCAGAGTAAGTAAATTTGCAATAGAGAATTTTTGAAATTGTTGAAGGTGAAATCCGTCTCCAGTGTTATGCATTTAGGCACTCAATTGTCGGAATTCTTAGGAAGTTTTGCAGCGTTGTTGAAATTATTCAATTTTCGATCGGCAGGCTGTTATTCGCTTTTTTATTGAATTGACGCTAGAAATTATGAATCATTGGAAATGTCCTGCAGACGCTGCAGACTAAATATTCCAGATAATGTATATGTTCATGACGGTGTAACGAACAATTACACAATGCGACATGAATCCTGGATCCAGATTCTCACTAAACTTTTCTGGTGCAGATTGCTCCCCTGAAAACTAAATCGAAAAAAAGTTTGACTTTTGGCTGCCATTTTATAACTTTACGATTTGAATTTTTAGCACTTTTTGCCCAAATCAATTACACATATCTTATATTACGGTATGTTTATAGCCAATCTTATAGCCAATGATACACGAACGTAAACTACATTACCAACATTTCTTCAGAACATACTTAGGTCATCAGAATTATATTTAAGTCACAAATGCCTAACATGTGATAAAATTGTCATACAGAAGCATGTACATTTATAATATTTAATACCAAATCCGAGTGTATAAAATAGAAAACGGACTGGATCCTCCGGTTTCTCTTATTGTACGATTAGAGAGAACATTGAAGAACAGAAAAATTCACGTTCCGTCAAAATCTATGGCTGGATAAAAAAGATATAGGCATTTTAATTAAGGAATACCCGAATGACAAATTTACACTTGAAAAATGAATATTTACCAACAGAAGTTACTGGATTGGAACTGCGTCCGAAATAATAGATGCAAAGATGATGGAAATCGGATTCCCGAACTTTTTTGTGAACATACTTTGGCAATCAAAATGATGATGAAGTCACAAACGAATAAAATAAACATTCCATAATGGTAACATCTCATGAAAATGTATCAAATCTTCCACAAATTAAATTATTAAAAATATAAAACGGACTGGATCGAACGAGTTATGTTAGAAGAATGAATTGAACAATAACGAACACAAAAAGTTCAGGTTCATGAAAATCTATGGCCGGATAACCAAGTTATAGTGATTTTAATGAGGGTATGTCGGAATCTTCGCATTTCTTGTATGAAGCAGTGCTCACGCGGCCACATTCGAGGAAATGTTTATTTTATCATACCTTTATTAGAATGACAATACATTTCGTATCTTTCCATAGAATTTAACAGTTCACATTACCCATTTTTAGTTCATTATTGTTCAATTAATTTCCGATTACCATTAACTTTGCATCTATCATTCTGGACGCAGTTACAATCCAGTGACTACTTTTGGTGAATATTGTTTTTTCGTGTACATATTTCATATGGGCATACCCTTATTGAAATGCCTATAACTTTTTTATCCAGCCATAGATTTCCAAAAAACATGAATTTTTGTGTTTTGTAATGTTTTTTATAATCGCTCAATGAGAGAAACCGGAGTCCGTTCTATATTTTATACGCTCGGATTTGTCATAACATTTCTTACATTTTCATTTTATGACAATTTTATCAATGTTATATGTTATGCATCTGACAAGGGGAGGTCACGCACGTGTCGTTACGGATCACAGTGAGCGTCTAGCTGGTGAAACTAGGGGCAAAATAAAGAT
>JANTBZ010053360.1:0-10015 GCA_024741255.1 Exechia fusca | reverse complement strand
TCGAAAGCCTATGGTGTCTAGTTGATCTGGCCTGATTTAGTGTCATGTCATCATAAGTCTTCTACGATTGATTGGTACAATAGTGAAAAGAGGACATTTGTGCCCACGTAGGCACACCCACCGAATTGGCCATAACTACGGCCAATGGAGAGGTATTGAGCTCTAGAGAAAATACAATTGAAGTTTACAAGTTCTTAATGCCAAACACAACACCGATTTAGAAAAACAATGGATTGCAGCCTCAACGAAGGTAACAGATACTTGAAAAAAAAAAAACGTAAAGTGGGAGGTATAACGGAAAGCTTGATATCTTTGTCAAAATCAAATGTTTTTGATCGGTCTATTGAACAAGTATATCTTAAAAGAATTACTTTTATATTTCGTTTCATTTTTTAAGATTGCTGCACAGGTTCATAAGTTATAGAATAAACAAGTTATGCGTTTTTTTCTGCCGCACTCCTTAGTCCCATAAATCGGTGACTTGAGACTTCAAGATGACAACGTCCAATTGATACAAAATTTAAATAATTTGTGGGCCAAACATCAATCGAACCATTGGCCAACAATATCAACTCATAAGTGTCGGCCATTTCAAATGCATTTGCCTGGCATATTTAATCTATTCTATTACGAGACGAAATGTGTGTCGCGCGGTGCGCGTTGGGATTAAATTTGTTTCGCACAACCAGGCGCCGACACGAAGCACCGTCGTCGTCGTCGACGACGAGAACAACGACAACGACGATGGTGCGGATAATTTCGCGCGCTCAGCCGAGCAGAAGAGGCTTTGAGTGTGTCCGCAAAGGTGTGTGTGTGTGTGTGTGTGCGGGTGAGGATGTCGTGCGGTCGTGTCGCCGGTCGCGGTGGTAAACAGGGTCGACAATTTCACCGCTAGCATTATCATTATTATTATCATTACACGCGCCAGCGGATCCGTGCAGTGCGGCTGCAAGTACTTAGAGAGTAGAGTGGACAGCGTTCCGCAATGGGACGCCACGGGCACAGGAATAGTCTAGAGGCCTTTTGGATACATGAATTACACAATGCACAAGTGCTGCAGGGGTTTTCAATAATTATGTACATTTGAACTCTTACAGCGTATAACTTTCATTTTGGAGATGTGATATTGGGCCGTATTCACGGTTTTTTTTACAATATTGTAAGTTACAATGTTGCTCCGACTACCCGTACGCGTAAGATAGAGAAAGAGTAATAGCATGGATGCCACTAACAAGCTATGAGCATGTTCGTTCTCGTTCTTTCTCATGCACATTTTTTGATTGAACAAGCTCCAAACAAATGCTCCTCCAACCAGCTTGTTATTTTTATATGAAGCGGGCAAGCTCACACCTCGTTATTGACATCCATGCTATCGCTTTTCTCTCTCCCACACGTACGGGTGATCGGAGTAACATTGTAACTTACAATATTGTAAATACAAACCGTGAATAGGGCTCATTGCTGGTACTCTGATCGCAAAATAAAATTGACTTATCGTGCTTAAGTTTTCAGGTATGAGAAAACTGTTCGCAATGACTGTCGCTAAAACGCACAATCGAGCAATATAAAAACATGTTGATTCTTCGGAGAAGTGTTCGATCCGATCGAACGAGATTAGGCTACATTTCGTGATCAATTTGTGACAATAGAGTCTCCATGTGACCATTACTGATCTTCGGAGTTCAATCGAACGTCAACTCAGTGTGCAAAGAGCGATTAATTCCTGCCATAGCATACCAAATACTCCAGTAGGATTACATCTGTATTTCGGAACTCAAGAGGATTGAAAAATGTATCCAGACTAAAAGATCCCATTCAAATAAGAAAGTCGAAATCGAGAAGCAGAAAGAAATAAGAAAGTCGAAATCGAGTGCATTTTGCAAGGGTTAGGGGCGAACACATTTCGAAGGAGATCGAAATGTTGCAGGACCGTTGATCGGGCTGAAATGAAACTATATAGAAGAGTTTGAAAAATGTTCATCAAAAAATGTTGTTCCATCTGTGTCAGACCGGAGACATATTGACCCACGTGTTAATATGAACAACACCAAGTTCATATTAACACAATCACACCAATGTGGGTCAATAGGTGTGTTATGTCAACATATTATGATTAATGTAATGTTTTTATCGCACACAGTAAAAGGTCGGCATTCCGTGAGTATTGGACTTTGGATAGAAACATTGTTTTATAAACAGCTCTCTAGAAGACTTCTTCACTTCTTCATAATAAACGTTTATTTTCTGTTGTGGAAAAATACTAGAACAGTTCTTAGTTTTGAGTAAATAGTTTCGATTTCGAATGAATAGTTTTCAGGCCTTTACGTTTTAAATTTGTCATCTTCAAACTGCGGAATATAGACAAATGTCGACCAATGTTGGAATTTAACAGATAAAGAAGATACAGTTCAGCGATTTTATATTCACATTTTCTCAATGTATACAAAACGCGCCAACTGCATGTATTACATAACGACTAAAATAACGACTTTCACGTGCTAACATGTTCATTTTCTTTTTCCTAAAATCTTTTTTGCACCTACACACACCTACACGGTACAGGCACATGCATGCACATGCACATGGTGTTACAATTGCACTCTCTCTCTCTCTAAACACGTATCCTTCTCACCTACACACGCACGGTGCACGATCCATATGCGCATGTGAGCATGCGAATGTGTATGTGTTACAATTGCACTCGCTCTTTCTCTCTACCTGTCTCCCGATCCTTACCGTCCGACCGATCGGTACATAAGCGCCGGCGACGTCCGATCATCAATCATTCAGGACGTACACCTCGGCTGCGCAACACCGCCACCACACAAAACAACCAACCAGCCACCACCAACACCCAACACCAAATCTCAGCAATATGAAGCACGTTATTGCCAACAACGCCGATTTCACTCCGACGGAGATCACCAACTTCGACATGTGCGCCTTCCTTTGCGGCGACATGTTCGACGTCAACTCGTGCGACGCCATCATCGATCTGATTATCGACGACGACGACGACGATACCGCGTCGGACCAGCATCAGCAGCAGCCATCGCAGCCCCAGCCCCAGCAGAAGCGGCAAATCGTCGCCCACGAGGAGCCTTCGACGTCGACAACGTTGACGCAGCAGCAGCGGCAGCAGCAGCGTATCCGTGCCAGCCAGCCGTATCGTCGCCACAGCTACGGCTCGTACGGCAAGCGGACGCCATGCACGGGCAAAGTGCTGCCCGGCCAGCAGTTGCGTCGTGACTACGGCAACGACAGCGACGACGAGATCGACGACGACGAAGAAGAGGAGCAGAGCGACTACGAGGAGGAGATCATCGTCAACCAGCCAACTGGGCGAACGGACAACAAACGCCCGCACGATGAGCTGGAAGACAGCGATGATGACAACGACGACGACGACGACAGCAGTGAGGACGACTGCGATAGCGATGACAGCACTGGCCGCAGGAGCAAGGTCGATCAGCCCTTCGTTCGACGTCCGCGCGTGGAGATCGAAGAATCGTCCAGCAGCAGCAGCAGCAGTTTCACCAGCAGGCCAGCCCAACGCATCTGCTACTGTGGCGATGTGGACGACGGAGTGGCGGACATCATTCGCTGCTGGGGCGGAGCCCGGTGCCCCGGCAACGAGTTGTTCCACTTCGTGTGTGCCGGCGTGAATCGCGAGCCCGCCAACGGAATGTGGTTCTGCGAGGACTGTGACGAGGACAACGTGGATGTTTGAGCGCGGAAGCGTTCGGAACGGAATAAGTAATAAGTGTTTGTGATTTACAGAGTTTAAAGTAAAGTATTGGTGAAATGTTACAGTTTAAGGTTTAAAGTAATATATTGGAGATATGTTATAAGTTAAAGTGCAGATGATGAATAATAAAAGACCAAATCTGAAAGAAATACAACCCCAAAATCGAATGTGATTTATGTTTTCGAGTTTATTCATTAAAAGATGGTAACAACAGGCGGTCGTATATATTCTCCAGTTCATAACTATTTCAGGTGTACGATAGGTAGAACAGATGGGTTTCTTGTATGCTGGTTGCTGGTTTTGTTAGGAGAATATGAACAGGGATGCTGTTGCACACATAGGAAACGAGGAGAGTTCGTGTGTATGTGTTTATGTATACAAATGTTGTGTTATTTACAGTTGATCTATTTGTAGTTTATGCGTTCCCTATTACCCGGTAAATAAATTAGAAGCTCTCGTTTCCCACGTGCGTGATTCGGTCTTTACAAAATAGTTTATGTCGTCTTACTCACTCCTTAGCTTATTGTTTGTTGTATTGGTTTTAATATTATCGTCGCGTTCGCACACAGCAGCAGCAGCATCAGTAGAGCCCGCACACTCAGACCAGTTAAGTAGCATAAATTGTTCGAATTCCTATTCTGCTCTAATATTTGCCGCACGCACGCAAACGACGAAACGTTCTGCCGACGTCTTTTTAGAATATTCATAGTATAATTGTGAGTGCGCGTGCGTATGCGTAATATTAATATACAACCAGGTAACATTTAATATAAATTTACTAGAAAACTAAACACTATTTCCGCATGCGTCGTTGGCGTGTCGGCTGATGATCGGCTGATCGGGTGACGACGACCACGTTGCGTTTGAAGTATGCGATTCGATTGCGTTGCACGCGTTTCGCCAGTGCATCATCGATGTATGCGCCACATTGGCACGCCGTGCGATGCTCACGTACTACTGGCATTTGCGCTGGGGGTCGTGGTCGTCGATGGCGCTCCCGGATTCGTTACCACCGATGAGCTGCGCGACCCAAATAGAAGACAATTGCGGAAAGAGAGATAAGTCATACGATAGATACAAAATACAATGAACATTCCTAGAGCAATAGGAACGTAATTATGAGGTGCAATCTATCTATCACTCACCGATTATGCCGCATGTGACTCTTGACTAGATCACTGTTCACCAGCGCCGCCATCAGGCTCAGCTCGCCCGCCATCACCGTCGCACAGATCACCTTCGCCAGCGTCTTCGCGTTTTCAGCCGGCTCCGTTCGATGCGGCCCCCTCACTCCGAGCATGTCCAGGCACGCCTGCTGCCCCGGCAACCCCGTCCCCCCACCGACGGTGCCCACCTCCAGCGATGGCATCGTGCACGTCAGATACAGATCCTCACCCGTCTCGCCCCAGCACTCCATGCCCGTCGAGCAATTGCTCGACGTCACATTCTGCGCCGGATCCTGTCCGCAAGCAATATAAACCGCCGTCACCATGTTCGCCGCATGCGCATTGCATCCGCCAATCGAGCCCGCCATCGCACTGCCCGCCATATTCTTCAGCTTGTTGCACTGCACCAGCGTCCGGGCGTCCGTCTTCAGCACCGTGCGCAGCTTCTCCGCCGGCACAATGCACTCGGTCACCACCCGCTTGCCCCGGCCCTTGATCCAATTGATCGCCGCCGGCTTCTTGTCCGAGCAGAAGTTGCCGCTCAAACTGATGATCTGCATGTCGGGGAAATGCTTGTGGATGTACCGCAGCGCCATCTCCGCACCCTTCGACACCATATTCATGCCCATCGCATCGCCGGTCAGCGCACGGAATCGCACGTACAACGTAGGTCCGTCCATGGCGATCTGGCACTCCTGCAGCCTGGCGAATCGCGACGTTGAATCGAACGCGCGCTTAATGTCCGCAAAATGCTCCGGAGCCTCGCACCAGCGCTTCGCCAGCGACGCCTGATGCACGCTCGGGAAGCGGACGCACGGGGCCCGCGTCATGCCGACGTCCTCGACGAAACTGTGAACACCGCTCACCGAGAGCACCTTGCAGCCGCGATTCGTCGACGCCACCAGGGCGCCCTCGGTGGTGGCCATCGGCACGTAGTACTCGACGCCATCGAGCAGCAGCGGACCCGCATAGCCGACCGGGATCTGGACGTAGCCCAGGACGTTCTCGCAGCACACGTTCATCACCTTCGAGTAGTCAAAGTGGCGGTAGGCCAGCTGGGCCAGCGTGTCCGCGGGCAGATTGGCCTGGGCGGCGATCAGCTGGCGACGCAGCTTGACGCCACGCTCCGGATCGCCGATGATCGTTTCGATGTTGTACAGTGGGCAGTGGCGTCCGCCGGACCGGACGATCGAGCAGATTTCGGCGTCGCTCAGATGGGGTCCGCCCAGCGAGGGGTCGGTGAGGATGCGGATGCATTCGTCGAGGGGCCGCGGCGAAAGAGAAGTAAGGAAGGCGGCAGCTGGCTTTTCGGCGGTGCCATCGGAGTTCTGTGCCGTCTCGGCTTCGTCGTCGGCTTCCTCGTCCTCGGTGTACTCTGCCTCCGTTTGTGTGTACCGATCGTGGCGATTGCGGCGGCTGCGCGACAACTTGCGTGCCTCGTCGCGCTCGTCGCGCTCCTGCAACTCCTGCAGCTGCTGCTGCCGCAGCTGGCCGGCCAGATCGACCGCCTCGCGCTCCTCGAAGAACACGAACTTGATCAGCAGCGCGGCCAGCAGAATCAGGATGACGATCTGGTCCGCGGACATGGTCAGCCAGCGCAGGATGTAGCCGGCCGCGTCGGCGGCGTCGGTGCGATTCTGCTGGGCCTGCAGGTCGAGATGGTCGAGATGGTGCTGGTGCGGATGGTGCAGCTGATGCAGGTCGCCAGCTCCGCCGGCGCCGGCACCGGAGTCGGAGTCTCCGCCATCCGCTCCCGCATCGCCGCCATCGCGGCCGGCGTCGCTGAACGCGAGGCGCGAGTACGCGTGCACCGCCATCAGGCCGGTGGACATGATCATCTTGACGCGCTGCACGACGGGATTGGGTTTCTGGTCCTCCTCGGACAGCAGCACGATGAGCGAATCGCGGCGCTTGGCGCGAGCGTGATCGGCGTGATCGACGACGTTGCGCGACAGGTCCATGACCAGCGACAGGCAAGCGGGGTAGAAGGTCATGAAGACGACGTAATTGACGATGACGGACATGACGGCGAAGCCGCACAGGACCTCGAGGCGCTGGACGCCGGAGAGCGTGCCGACGCCGATGACGAGCGTCTTGACGAGCGTGTCGAGTGTGATACTGGGGCCGAGGAGCTCCATGCCGCGCGAGATGTTGCGCGTCACCTCGGGGCCGTCGGCGCCGCTGAGAGCGAGCTGGGCGAGCACCGAAGCCTTGGAGAGGTCGATGAGCAGCAGGAAGAAGAAGAGGGCATCTCTGTTGATTTGGAGTGGTAGAGAATAACGTTATTGAATGACTTAACAGAGAACAATGTTTTGCAATAATAGCAAATGATGTTGGTCGATGTTCGAAGACGTAGGATCAATATTATCGTATTTCAAGTATCACTTCAGGTCGAGCTGAATAATCTGCTAATCACCATTCAGTAAAACAACAAACTTGTATGCCTCTCAAATTGCGTACTCACTTCAGATCGGACACCTCGCTGCCCATAAAGTTGATGATGCTCGAAGTGAAAATGAAACTCGAGAACACCGTAAACAGTCCGGCAATACCTAAACACGTCGAAGAGAACAAAAGCGAGAAACAGACAAATCAGCATAATCATTCAATATACAGTAATACCGTTGTGTTACGGCTACGCGGAAATCAGATTTGGTTCTCGCGCGCGTGCACTAGCAAAACGAAGTTGACACATAAATACACTCACCTACAACCACAATACACTGCTGGCTATCCTTGACCTTCCAACCTCTTCCACCCAGCCACGCATCAATTGCATGTCAAAAGACGACCAAAATACTCTCGACGCGATCGTTGGACGGTGTGTGTTTCGAATTACATCAGCACAGCTCGGCCCAGACTCAGCTGACTGGCTCAACAGTTGACGCGCATTATTCGTATGCGTATGCAAATTCATGTTCCGAGTCAATGTTGCACGCAAATGAGCCAACCCCATGATAAATTCTACGCACATTGTCGAATATAATCGCATTTGGCATGGATGCGGGCAGAGCGCAGAGGCGTCAAACGTGAAAGTGCCGCTGCGACGAGCATTGCCTGCCAAAATTGCCGAAATATAGAAAGCACCATGTTCAATGCTGCCACACACACACAGACAATGGACGCGATTGTCTCGTCGGTGTGGCGACAATATGCGCGTTTCTCCTATGAAAATCACGTCGGCGGACATACTGCCGATTTGCATATTACAACCGCGACGAGAGTTACGAGATGATTGTGTGCGTGCGTCGTGTGCGCAATCGAACCGCGATTGACAGGTTACGGCATCACGGTCGTGCAAAAAAAAATTGCGACCGGCTGCACATTGAACTTGACGTGTGTCGTGTAGTGTGTGTGTGTGTGGGATGATGTGCATGGCGTGCGGTTAATTGTCGGCGATGACACCGCTCTCGGAAGAGACCGAGACCAAGCCCAATGTTATGCGACTTCGTAGGTTCACAACATAGCATGCTCGTGTGTTGCGATATTATGTACAGCCACAGTCCAGCGGCGCGTGTGTTTGTTTTGCTTGCCGTATTGACCTTACCCAATAGTGTGGCGGCGACGGCTGCGCAGCCACATTCAAACACGCACATGCATGCACACACACGCACACTTATCGGCATCGGCAGCACGCACGTGAGTCTGGCGTGTTACGGAGTATCGAGCAACGTCATGAGAAGACGCAAATAAGTCGTCTAGGTGACGAACAGCACGATACCGACAACGACGACAAAGTGCTCCTAATGATCGTCTCAATGAGCATATGTAATAATCCCAAGTACAGTCAGTACCAGTACAGTACTACCACCGACCGACCGACAAATCGCCGCATCATTGGAACAAAACGGTGCCGTTTACGCACGTACACGAGCGCATATATAAACACTGAACACTGTGTGCCACTGCGCTTATGTCCTTATCGCCGCGAGAGCTAATAGAACAATGAAACATAAGCACAAACACACGTCAGTTTTACGGTTCACATAGTATGTCGAAAAGTCGCACCTGAACACAATGCGAGCCAATGAAAACGATGCCCATCGGAACAGGTCGTAAACGATGACGACGAAGTCATCGCAATTGAGCACGGCTGATTTTATGTGGAGGAGACCTCGACCGTCACCACCGCACATCGCGAAGATCCGCGCACACACGGCATATCGAAGAGAAGTGAAATAACATGCGTGCCGCGGACCAACACACGCACACAGCCGCCAGCAGCGACCAGCTCAAAGCTCGCTGAATGAATTACAGAAAGTGAAAGCCGTCACACCGTCGCGTATATATCGTTGTGAGCTGCTGCTGCTGAGCACCAGGTAGGCAGAAGCTATGCACGCACGCATGTACGAAACTGCGTGTATGAGTTGCGCGGCATCGAACGCTTCTCAAACACGCCGAAATTGGGCTGCACAGTATAATAACTGTACAACGCCGGCGGCGGTCGACGGATGAAAAGTAAGCGATATAATTTATCGGCCTTTTCGGAGCGAATGTATGTGCGTGTGTGTGTGTGTGTGCCACTTATGCTTGCTGGGCACGGTGTAAGTGTGATGTAAATGACGATGATCGTGTGCGGCTCTCACGATCGCACGCACCGAAATTATCTCATACGGGCCGCTATTTCACCCGCGATACGAGCATAAATTACTCGGATATTTATGTAAATGGTCGCGCGCGCGAAGTTTTCGAGGTTTTGCGGCGACAGTGTCGGCTTTCGGGTTTGATGTTCGACCGAGAGGATGCCGAGTATGCGAGCAAACAGAAACAGTCTCCTTTGCGACTCACCTGCACCGAACGAAAACTACACTCTGCGCAGACGGTTTGGCACCGCACGATCACAGAAAATCGATCGTACATCGCGCATTTATTTTGTTGATTTCAGCATATACTACCCCAATTTTAAATAGTTCGTCCATCTACGATGTTTCAGATTCCTGACGTATACTAGCACATTGGGTTGACATATGGAAAAGGTAAAGACTCTAATTTGTTCATTGTGATGTTCTCCAGAACATATTGATATTTCGTTGAACAAAAGTCCGTCAGTATAGATACGCGCGGACCTTATGTGAAATATGTACAATTTGCATGCACAAAA
>JANTBZ010053348.1:0-25657 GCA_024741255.1 Exechia fusca | reverse complement strand
GGAATTTTGTTTTTTTTTCGCTTCTTTCGAGCATAAGCGTAAATCGTCAATACTCATGTTTCCGAAGGGCATCAAAATCGGACCATTCCTTCTATATTTTTTGTCGAATTTTTAATTTAACGAGTGTCCGATGGCTGGAGCATCTACTCTAGTGTTTGAATTGGGACTTTTCTCAAAATTGGGAACATTGTGAATTGTAAGCCATTCAAAGTGGTACATTTACATAATTTCAGCAAAATATTGAAACGTGAATTTTGACATAGAAATGGATATCATGTTTCAAGTAAACGGAACTGATCCTCATTGGGTTCTACATTTTAGGTTTTAAAGATGAATTTTAGTAGAATGTTTTGCACAAATAGTCGTGAAATTTATTCCAACAGCAGTATTGATTGTGCAATTTGCGATAGAAATGGAACAACGGTTTCCAATGAGTTAATGATGTAACCATGTTCAAGCTGAAGTAGCCATTGATGTAACCGAATTTGTAACATAGAAATTATAAATGTCGTGTTTCTGTTAATTGAAATAAATTAAAATAAGTCGCCTTCTTCGATTAGAATACTGCTCTGCAGCTCATCCAGTCTGAATGAATCGCTGAATCGCTTTGCGATGCAAATGCCGTCATGCAAATTCAAATGACACGCACTCAAATGGCATCGCCGAACACAGACACTCGAAATTGGGATAAAACAATTGCAACACAACCGCCGGTCGCACCGCGAATCAATGTCACACACAACGCCGAAATTGTGTAGCACTGACCTCCACACACGCCGCCGGATTTCGAAACAACAGCCAACGCGAACGCCCGAACGAACGTGTTGCGTGCTCGCGCGCTTGCGAGGTCAGACACATCAGCAGCAGCGAACAGCGTCGTTCTGATGGGGCCAAAGCTCTCGCGTCGCGCGCGCGCGCGAATGAACTTGAAACGGACAAATTCGAAATATAACGTTCGTGCGCGCGCGCAAAGCCAACGATGATTTTGCAAGAGCTGATACAAGATTGACTCGCATACGCGAGCGCAGGCACTCGAATTCATCTCCACCTGCTCCAATCTTGTGCAGAGCGGTTTTTTTTTCGTTCGTTACTCGCGAAATTACACAGCCTGCTGCTCCAGGCAGCATGATTCGCGCGTGTAATCATTACGCACGTTTCGAGCGACGTCGAATTTCGATTCGGATGCTGTGCGCGAATTTCGTTTCGCATTGCACCTGCTGCTGTCGTCGGCCAGTAAATCTGAGCAATAAAGAAATAAATGCATTTTATGCTGGCCGTTTGGCCGCCGGCAGGACCGAAGGAAACTGTGGGCTGCGCAGTAGCACAACAGATGCAACATTTTACAACGTCGACCCGACTACTACTGAAACTGACGACACTCGTAAATGTTTTCGAGACGGCAGGTGCGGATACTCGTGTGCGTATAATGGATTTTATCGCCCAAAAACTGAGCCCATTTCGGAACTGATATGTGGAATAGAAATCGACAGTTAACGGCCGGTATACTCTGTGGCGCATAATCGAACGATTTGAAACCAAACTGAAATTCCCACACAGCGTGCGCGCGTTGATTGAGTACACTCAGTCACAGGTATGTATCGACTTGTATGCGATCGCGAGACTACCTGCATAATCTGCGGCTCAACAATAATGAACGTAACCAAACTGACAGGAAGTAGAGGCAACTGCTAGTTGGCTAAATCATGCTGGTATTCGAATTTGAACAGAGGGTTGATCGAGAGAAACGCACACGAACTTGGCTTAGGGGTGAGTGTGTATGTGAATTAAAGTATGCAAAACACGACGCGCGAGACAGTCGTCTTTCACTCTCGAAGACATCCGTGACCATCTGTGCAGGTTTCGCACTCGTATTCTTCACATGCTCACAGTCAAACTCACGCACATTCGCCACATGTCCGCGTTGCGGTTGTGCAGACAAATAAAATATATATTTTATTTTATTTCGCATTGCAGACACACATGCGGAAATCCATCAGCCGTTGTCGTCGTCGTCGTCGTCGCAGACACAGCCAACAGCCCTCCTCGCGCGACCAAACAAACGATAAAGACGCTGGTTGACGTGCAGGTGCGTTTTGGCACACACACACACACGCGACACGTGGTAAGAGGGTTGCGTACGTGCGTTTGCGAGTTCAATATAATCAAAGAGTTCGGATCTTGCTGCTGCTGCAGCAGTTCAAGCTGCACGAACGCGCTCACCGAAAAAACAATTCGTCTTACGTGCACACATGCACGCACGCACGCGAATAATAATGGCCGCGAAAGGTGCAACCGAAATCGATCGGGAGGAACCGGTTTCGCGAACCTCCAGTCTGATGAATTGCACGCGTTTGAATTTTTCGGCGCAGATCTGGCTGGCCGAAAAATTGAATTGAATCGAGCCGCGCAACATGCGCGAATTTTCGAATATATACTATTATTTGAACGATAAATAGCTTCAGTTCGACGTATGTACTATATCGCTACGTATAAATTGCATCGTAACATACTATTTATTATTGGGAAGGTGGGGATCCCCGCTTGAAAATTTTCTCGAACAGTTTTGTGATAAGATTCTGCATTACATGATAAGAGCTCGTCGAAAATGGACATCACAAAACGGATTATTCGCCCTGTTTTCACCTTTGTCTGTTGAGAGTTGGGCAAAGGAATTTCAAGATAGAGGCATATTAAAATGTCCACCTGAAAGTAGACAAATGAACGAACAGAACGACGCATAGTTTACTCAAATCATTGAAAACAAGGCAAAAATAATATAAAAATGTATGCTCTATCTTGAATGATTGCTCCGGAGCTCAGAAGCACAAAACTCACCGTCCGACCAGCATCGTGTACAGGATGACGCCCAGCGACCACATGTCGGCCGCCTTGCCCGAGTACGTGGTGTTGACGCGCAGAATTTCGGGCGACACGTACGCGGGGCAGCCGCGCTTGTCCTGCAGCAGATCTTCGGCGGGATTCTCGAGGATGACGGCATCTTCGAGGGACTCGAGGCGCAGGTGGGTTCTGCGTGGAAGATATAAAATACGAATTAGTGTTAATTCAATCGTAAAGGCCAGAAACGTGATGCAAACATTCCGATAGAAGATCTATGACACTTTCGGTTTGAACGCGTCTGAAGTCAGCGATTCAAATGCTCAAAAATGTTAACCAGTCAGCCGATTGTCATTAATTCAGATGTCTGTCCAAAAACCCAGGTGTGCGACAAATTGTGTGCAAACTATCATGATTCACGATTACTGCTTGTTTGTCAGACTCCCAGCAGGTTGACCAAGAAACCGCGCAAATGTTGTAACGAACAAACGGTGTTCAAATGCATGCGGTGACTTTTCACGATTCTGGTGTGGCTCAAGCGAGTTCACCTCAATGCAGCTCGGACTCGTTTCGAGTGTAGGTGGCACACATTGCACACACACACACATGCATTTGACACGCGGGGCTATGTTGCAAGCGGTTGTACGTTTTTCCTTCAAATTCCGGACGCAATCAGAACACACACATCTGCCGGTTTGGTAATCCACCCATAAATTGCAGACCTTCAATATTGTACATGCAGATAATATTTGACAGGCGTGCGCACGCGCACGCGTGTGTGTTTTTACACAATCGCCACCACACGCGTGCATTGTGTTCATTATGCAAATAATCCATCACGGCGTGCAATGGCAAAGTGCATTTATCATGCATTACTAAAGCGTATAAAGAATGGGTTTCGGCGAGCGCTAGTCGCTTGAATTTGACGCGCGCGTACAACCTTAACTCTCGTATTACACACACACAAACACACATGGTGCGCGTGCGCATGCCGCCACACTAACCCGTCGATTATGAGGCGCTCACTAGTCGGGTATCACACTAGGATCATACCTTTGCAATTGCAAACTGTTCTGCTGTTTAATAAGTGTTATCATACGAAATACGAATATTCGTATTCATTCAGTCAACGATTGGAAATAGAAGATTTTCCACTACTAATCGCCATTTGCAGTAAAGGACGATCATGATTTGGTTCAAAGCGCATGCGGTTAACTTGTTATGAGTGCACGCATGAAATATAAGAACAATTTGGTCGCTAAGTCTCGCCCTTGCTGAGCACCGCTTAGACTTTCTTCAAATCTATCGAATATGACTTGTTGCATGGTTTGCCTCGAAGGACCGACTATTCATTGAACCAGTGATCTAAAAATGTGCCGAGTAATGATGCAGATGTAAAACTCTGACCTGATAATATTGGACCGTTCGTCAGGTGCGTGCTTTTGATTAACGTCAACATTTTGCAATCTCAAGTGAATGGTTCTAGTACACAACATAATGTACTACAGTCTACAGTGCTCGCAGTGCGCCAGCACCAGCCAAACAATCGAATAAACAACATATCAATAACTTGGTCATATTATTACACACACACATGAGCACACGAATGCGGCGGCTGCACACTGACGGAATGGGTTGAGCGGCGTGCCCGCCGCACGTGAATGTGTGTGTGTGTGTGTCTATGTTGTACACGCCAGCCGACATGTGCAAATGTAAACGAGCCGTCGACGCACCATTTATATGGAGAAGCCTGACGAAATCGTCGATGCCACACAGTGCACAAATGTGTGTGTGTGTGTGGCGGATCAGTGGCGGCTAGACGAAATAAACACTGGCTCGCTGACTCGCCGCCGCCGCGTGTGGGTAAGCATATTGGCATTCTTGTAAGAGTCGGGAGAAATTTTGCGCAATTTTGCGCATTATTTAGAGAGGGAACGAACAAATGCTGTGTGCATGTGAGGATTTCGCCACCGTCGAATTGGCGGCGTTGTCATTAGCGCCAAGCGCTCTGCTCTCGCATCTCGCGCGTCATTGCAACCCACACACAGATCATTTGAATGTGCGATATGATACACATTAATTTGCAACACCGACCGTTTTTCCTCCGTCGTCGCCACACGCCGCCACAAATACCTCGTGAGTCAACTCGCCGCACACACTCGCGTTTCGCACATCGCGCGCCGCCGCCACCGCCGCATTCGAGCTTCGAGGCTTATATTTCGCATGCTCAAGCAGCGCGAGCGCGAGCGCGCGTATATAAAATATGTGCGCCATACACACACACTCGAATACGCACTCATACAGTATGAAATAAAACAGGGCGACCTTCTCGTCGAGCGCATTGCACCAGACCCCAGACCAGACAACTGCTCGCTCGGCTCGCTCTAGCTTCGGAGTCGACGGCGATCGATGACTGGGTGTGCTGCGCGTGCCGTGTGCGGCGACGACGACGACGCAAGCACAGCACGCGCTTGCGACGTCGTCGTCGAGCGCATATGTCGTCAGAACACCAGCCAGCATCAGTGTCTGCGAAATGTGAAGCTTGTGTGTGTGTGCGGCGTGGTGAAGCGTGTGTGTATGTTGTGTTGTATGTTGTGTACTGTGTACTATACAACATACAACATACAACCCAAACACGAGGCATTAGAGACAGATTTTCGAGATCGAAAACAGGCCAGAAAATAGAGATCAAACTAAACGGCGTTATACGGCACAATTATATCTTATATCAGCTAAGAGGTAAAGAGTAAAATTAATTATTCATTTGAATTATTGAGCAGTATTTGAGCACGATTTAATTACGTTTCATTTGAGTATACGTTCAAAGCTCGTAGTCATTCTAGAGAAGAGTTATGTCCGTTGGAACGAAGAAGTAACAAGGATATTTTGTATGGGAAGTGTAATTAATCAGTACAAATTGTCCGTGTTTCTTCTTCGGTTGAAAGGACATAACTCATATCTAGAGTGAATAAGAGCTATAAACTTATACATATTCAAATGAAAGGTAATATAACTGTGCTCAAATCTCAAATCTTCATCATTCGAAAAAATTAACCAAAATCGATGTGGCTTTTAGTTTGGGAGGCGAAAAGTTAAGGCCCAACTATAAGATGATGCATAAGACATTTCCCAATCGATTTGTTTGTAGATGATAGAGTAATGTCCATTCAACTTTATCATTACAATTCTCGAATAGAAACATGACTAGAAGTGCTTAGACAAATGCGAGTTGAATTGCGCAAGATCCTACAATCAACTCAAAATCGCATTGCGCGATTTGTATGTAACCTAGACAGTTAGAACTTTGATATCTTGTAGAACAGTATAGTAAATACACTTGACTAGACTGTTCTACATAGACAAGAAAGAATCTTTCGCGAACATATAATGTCTTTTGAACTAAACGACGTACGAATTAGTTCTTCTGATGAATCATTCCAACTGTATTCATTCACAAACACATCAGTGTATAGGGATACAAAACAACGTAACAAGACGATGATTTGAATACAAAAAGCGAACAAAAATTGTTTCTTCCGAAAAGATAATACGCCCATTGAGAGTGTCTCAAATGCTGTGCACCTGGGTGGAATATGCTAAACACACTGCTCAGCAGCGCGATGGCTTGCTGGCAAATGTGTCTGCTGGCTGCTGTTGCCGTCGATCCGACGACGACGTGCGGCGTGTGCGCGATCACCCAGCGCGAGTACGCGGCGGCCGCGGCGGCGCAAGTGAGACGAGAGGTTGAGTAATTATGCTCAATCAGTATGTGTGTGTGTATGCCAGTTTATGCATACATATGCTACACATACACACAGCATGTTGTATGTTGTGTGTATGATATTTGTCGATTGTGTGTGCCCGGCGAATTGTTGCGTGGCAAAGTGCGCACACGCGCACACGTTCATGTTGAGTGTGTGTTGTGTGTGTGTATCGAATGTCTGATAGTATTACAAGTTATTGTAAACATTTTGTAAGCGACTCGAGACACGCGGTCGTATGCATGAATGTTGCTACGGAGTTCCTTCGGTTGGTAAATTTATATATACGTAAATGTGTGTGTGCGGTGTGCGCACGTAGATTGTCACGAGTTCGCATAAATAATCGAAATTAAAGCATGCAATCGAGCCGCGCGTGTGTACACGCGTGCTGTGTGCATGCGGGGCCGCCAGCGCCAGGCGCGCTCGCTCGCCGGGGTTCTAGGTTGGGAAACACGCAATTTTATAACGCGTTCGCTGCGCGCGCGCGCGTTGTGTCGACACACACACTCATGCGCGAGCAACGGCTCATTGGCACACACATACACACACACGTGCGCAACTATTTCGGCTGGTTTGAGGTGCGCAATGCGGCCGACGACGCCGCCGCCGCCGACAAATGTAGAACTATGCGGCGGCGGCTGCACTTGCGCAATACCGGCGTGCGCAAATGTCGTCGTCGCGTCGCGCAATTGAGAGCGCCTTCATATTCAAAGATTGGCGAAATGTCAACGCTGGCATTCGCAAACCACACCGACCGACCAGCCGCACCACCTTTACTCGCATGCTCATGCATAAATACATAATTACGAATGCGATCGAACGTGCGCGCTAATGCGATAATCAAGTGCACGCGCGCGCGCCAGTTGTTACAATTGGCAATTTAACGCGAGCGCTCGCACACACACGCCCATTTATGAAGCTCGTGATCGCGCACATATTTTGACATGACTTGATCTGTGCGCCACAGATCAGTTTCGGCGGTGCTGCTGCTGCGCACATTTCGTAATTACAATTTGTTTTGGCAGCCGGCGTGCCGTTGCGGCGTTTTGCTCCAGAATGGAACAATCATAAAAACCACGCACACTCGATCACGCACACGGCGATCACACCTCGCGTCTATTACACCAGAGAGCCGCCTAATGAACGAGCGCGAAACGACACACACTTGAAATATGTGTCCGCTGCGCGCTGTGGGGACGACAAAACCGAAACCGCACACACACACGCGTAATTCATACTCGCCAAACTCGCCAAATGTTGCTCGTTGGCGCAGCACAGCATGCTCCACCCGATTGTGCACCTCGCCAGTGCACGCACACACGCGCACAGTTTTGTAGTGATTAATTTCTTATATGGTAATGTGTGCGAATTGTTGGTCTGCGTCGTCGGCTATTCGCGTACATTGCGCGCTACAAATGTGTTTGCGTTCGTGTGGCAACGGACGCGTGTGTATGAGAAAAACGCTAGCGCCCGCTGCGTTTTGAATAAATGATTCTTGTCAATTACACGCAAAGACACACACATACGGACACATGCGAGCAATAGTCGATGACGACAACCGCGCCAGCGCGCAAACTTATGGCGAACAACTACTTAAGATTGTGCGCGATTGTGCACGCACACACACACACACCGCATATACGGGTACGGGTGGGTGTTGTCGCCGCAAGTCCGCCGCCGCATGCATGCCCATATCCAGTGTGTGCAGTGTGCAGCAATGTGCAGCTGAACTGAACTGTTAGCGGCTGGCTGGCTCGAATGCCCGCAGGCATTTATCAATTAAGCGATAGCGCGCCGATCTCATTGGTCACGCAATGATCGGGGCGCAAGCAGAGACAAAGTACCCAACTAATTAATAGGCACAGAGCACATAGCAGAGCAGAGAATGCAGATCGGGGCTGTACGCTCCGATCGGATCGAGGGATTATGTGTATGTTAAGTGCGAAACAATGCGCAAAATACGACCAATATCGACTGCTATCGCAGTTGAATTGACTGCAGCAGAAGCGGCCGCGGGCAGAATAGTTTGCATACATTCCGGAAAGCATGTTACGTCAAAATACACAATACACATTTGCCGCATCACACCGGGCAATCCTGTCCGCATATCCACCGATGGTGTAAATACGTGTTACAATCGCAACCCGAATACGTGGGCAGTCCGATAAGTAAGTAGCCTATTTAGGAAAGGCGAACATTTTTTATGAACACTTTTTGTTTGCATAAACAACATTCTTTTAGAAGGCTACTGTGAAAATTTCAGCAGAATCGGTCTTGTCGTTTGGTTTTGAGCGCGTATAATAGCCGACGTGTCCGCGAATTTTCAGGACTTTTCAGGATTGCAAGGATTTGCGACAAATACTTTCCGAAGGTGATCGTGATAATTGAGGACCGCTGGATTACGGCTATCGGCCTTGAAGTAGACTATGTAGATGACCAAAAGAAGTTTTCATAAAAAATGTACGTCTTTCCATAGTAGGCTACGTACTTATCGAACTGCTCACTGCTCACGTACATCATCGACGCGCTATCATCGACGCGCCATCATCGAGTGCGCGCAAGTGCTTTCGCCCATTTTCCGGTACTGCACTTTCGCTGCAATTTATTACAGCATGTTGCCTGCTGCTGCATTGTGTGTGTGTGTGTGAGTGTGTGCAAACACGGACACGTCACCGCAGTGTCTGCACCGGCAGTCTGTCTGCAGCATGTAGTCGTGCTATTATGCAGTGTTTTTTCCATCCTATGCGCTGCAGCAGACGATGCGACTTGCTGGCATGTTGGTTGGCCGGTGTCGATATGCTTTTGTGCACATGAAATTGTGCACATGAAGCCCGAAAATTCGCACGCTCCCGACGACGACGACGACAAGCCGACAAAAGCGACGCATTACACCAAGTTCCGCATTTCACTTGGCTTTCTGCGGTGTGTTTGTGAACGAAGAAGAAGGGGCGCCCGCATTGCGTTCGGTTGCCGCAATGACGTAAAAAACACCCGAGCAGAACCACATACTAGTCCCAGACTTGCGTCAGACAACCGACTCGAGTGGGTGGGGAGTGGGGAGCCGAATCAATGAACCAACAAACACCCAAACACCATTCAGAATGCGAACGAGAGGGTCTCTCGCGGCGGTTTTTGGGTGACAACGTTTCAGTTCGTTGACCTCCAAATAACCAAATGGTCTTGCCACACACGCATGCGCTTGGCCGCCGCCGCCGCCCCCGCCACAGACACGCAATTTCCCACAGCACCGGCGCACGTGTGCGTGAGCTTGATCGAAATAGATTGTAGTGTAGCTTACATAGCGGCATGCGTATACTAAAAGTGCTGGTGGCGGTGGCGGCGGCGGTGTTTAGTAAGGCTACCACCGAGCCGTTTTGGTGCGGGCCAGAGTGCGTGCGTAAATGATTGCGTGCGTGCGAGCGTGTGTGCGAGCACAGTTTAATCTCGCGCTCGTGGCCTCAGCGCGTGTGTATGTGTAAACATTAGCTGCGAATGGGTTTGGTAATTCATATACGTTGGCGCTCGTTTGGCTTTAGTGTGTGTGTGTACACAATAGTGTCGGCGGACCCCGTGTTTGGGTTGAGGGCAATTGCGAAAAATTGAATTTATCACACACGTGTGCGGTTTGCGAGTGTGAGTGCGAGTGTGTAATCAAGCTTAAGAGGGGCACTGAGATTTCAGACAGCGACAACGGAAACACATTTATACATCAACTACTTGCTGGCGTTTTCATTGAAGCTCGTCAATATTGGACACACGAAACTTTGAATATTTGAGATGGAGTTTTCGGTGAATATGATGAGTTTCGATTACAACACACAATATACGTTTTCAAGGAACATTTCAAAGGACCAGATTTGCGTTGCGATTTGCTTGCGCTTGATCTTATTGTGGACAAGTATCTGACTGACGTTACGGCCTGCATACTTGTCTGTTTATCCCACTTCTGATCTATGAGACCAAATTTGCGTTGCGATTTGCTAGCGCTTGATACAACAATATTAATGTTGTTTTTCGATCACCATCTACTACACTCAATCTGCGCGAAGATACGCAAAGATTTCAGTGTGAATGTGTGTGCAATACATGTGTAATTTACACATCGCTGAGCCAAATGACATCAACTCGTTCGTGCTCGCGGCGATCGAGCTTGCGCGACGACGACGACGACGGACAGCAACATGCGGTTTTCATCACCTTGGTCGAGGTCGTCACCATACAGCGCAGTGCGCTTACGCTTTACACACGTACACACACATGTGGTGTATGTATATGCTCACACCACGACACAGCGACGACGCTTTGATTCTAATTTGAAATTAACACACACCTTCGCACGTATGGCGCATGCGACTAGAGTAGTGGCGCTCTGAGACATTGCGCGCGCTGTGTTTGCGAGACTGTGGCGATATATGGCGTGACGATTTCGTCATCGGCGCGCACGCGCACGCATAAACACAAACACACCACATTCAGCACGCACGCTGCGCGCAAGTTTAGAATATGTGTGGCGTTTATACTGCTATACAGAACAGAATATATAAATCGGACGCGCGGCCGCGAACACGTGTTGTGTTTGCCGTGCGAAAAACGCGCGATATCGTGTGTGTTGCACAACCACCCGATCACCCGACTTTGTGCTGTGTTGTGACCACAACAACGCCAACAGTTTGTGCGCAGTTCTTCAGAGAACCTAATCTTTATGAGTGTGTGCGGAAATACCGCCGAAAGATGATGCAATCAAAACATGTTTCGAAGCACTACGCGCACGCGCGAATCGGAGCGATTACGGACGCCGGTGAAACGTTTCCTGGATTCGGACACCACCAGACATTTCGAGCAATGCGGAACCCAGACACACACTTACACGCTCACTGGCTCGATCCAACGAGGAAGATAGACATCGCTCACTGCTAAACTGCTAACCCAATAACATAGAGACACAGACAAGACACACGCACGAGTGCACGCTGCAGCCGCCAATGCTGCCGCCAATGCTGTAACAACTTGCGAATGCATTCGCGCGTCCATTTCTCCGATCGCAGCAGCACAGCACTTTCTCTTCCTTGTCGCTGCAGCAGCAGCAGCCGCATGCAATGTGTTGAGTACACTTTACACAACACATAAACACATACACACACACACGTCCGATCCGATGCATGCACGTGGTGCACGTGAAAATACCGCGCAGCGCAAAACCAGAAGCGCAATTTGCACTCGATTCAGCACCGAAATGCAGCAGCGCAAGGCAAGCACTAAAATTAATACGGCACAATCGAGCGGCGCATTACGTTTTGAACGGTGCGAACGCTTAGCATGCGGGCTACCTACCATACTACCTCTTTGCCGACCCGACCCGACCAGGAACCGATTTGTTAACATGTTATCAACGCACATTGGCGGCGTTTACATCGATGACGACATCGTTGCACAATTGCATCGTGATTGCATAAACTAAACGACGTCACGAACGCAAACACGATTCAACAACGACACTCACTTGAGGCGTGCGTGCATAAATATCAAACGCATGACGCCGATGAGAAATGTGTGGTTTCCCTGTTGGCTGGTCCAACCAAAAATACGCACACTTGTCGTCGCGTCTTCGCGTGCCAGAGAGCTATTTCTGCCGAACTCGCCGACCAAGTCGGTGTTGGTTTGGTTTGTTTGTTGACTACCGAAATTCGGCGTTCACAGTTATCCCGAAGCCGAAGGCGTGTTTGTATTTACACACACACACACTCTCCGTCGAAAGGACACCGGACTACCGGAACGGCGGAAATGGTCGACACAGTGGCAAAGTTCACCAACAATGAGCACGGATCGAACCGAACATCCGCCGAACATCTTTCCGAGAATATCATTGCCGACTTGGGTGAACCAACACTCGACGGCCAACTCGCCACACAAAGTATCGAATTTGTGTTTGTTTAGGATGTGCTTCGAAGACCAAAGATCGCTCGTCGATCATTTGCATGACCACATCTTAGCAACACACAAAGCCATTGTGTTTGTTGCGTTTGCGTTGCCAGTTTATTACGTCTACTCGCTTCGAGATAACAATAATGATCGATACTGATCACTCTGCAATCGATTGCATGCGCGTGCGTGCACATGTGTGAAAATCACGCAACGCGCGCGTGTCGTGTGGCCATATTTATGAACGGCATTACTGCGCTGTGCGCTGCGAACACATGAAATCGATATATTCAATGCGGCGCGCAGACTTGCGTAAAGATCGCTCGGCGCACCAAGATTGGGGTGTCTGTGCGCGACGAGAGCGAAATGTCGTGCAGTCGATGTTGGCTGGTTGGTGGTGCTTGCGCACGCAAACGCACGCACGCGGCATTGATTTGTTGCACACAGTATTGCACACACACCAGCCAGCCAGCCAGTCAGTATGTCACATGCACATGCTGAGTGCTGAGTGCTGAGCCTCAGCATAAACGAACGAGGCTGCGTTTTAACCCTCTACTGCATGAGGACTCCAGATCAAACACCTTAACTTTTCTCAAGATATTTTTGTTGTTGCTAATAGCTGATAGAATCCCCAACAATTTGCAATCAATTTTTTTGCGTAATACGTTCGGTCTGCCGACGGTAGACCTTTGGAAATTAAGTGTCTGCGAAAAAGGCAATTTGATTGTTTTAGCCAGAAACACTTTTTTCACGAGTAGAAATTACAAACTAATATTTGACGAAATGGAGGTAGCTATCAGGTACAATAGAAACAAAGAAAATCTTGAAAAAAAACGGTAAGAGGTTCGAACTGGAGCACTTCAAAAACGACGATTTAATCGATTTCGGCGAGTGCACTACAGGGTTAACCGCTCGCCATGGGTGCGCGAATGGGGCAAATGTGGCGCGCAACTCTTGCAGCACTCCAAACTGATTTTTGAATAGCTGAGGTGTGAGTGCTCGCGCATTTGCAGTGATTGCGAGCGCATAGTTTACAAAGTGCGCTCGATTGTGATGTCATGTCATGCGAGTGCTCGAGATGCGAGCGGTCTTCATTAGCACCAAGCGAAGCGCGATGCATTGTATCGATCACAATCGATCACTCTATCAATGTGTCTTGCTCTGAAATGCGATCACGATCACGAGCACCGCGTGCTAGATATGTGTTGATTGAGAATCGGGTTTCGATCCTTGGCTCTATGAACGAACAAGTGTTTGAGCACGACGAGCCGAGTCGAAGTGATGAAGCAATTGAGTTATAGACTCGACACATACGCGCCACGTTATTGGCACGCGAACGCGAACGCGCACGCGGAATTGTGCTAGATCTTGGCCCCGCCGTCGAACTGTGTGTGTGTGTTCACATGCGTTTATTGAATTATAGCATTTTATCTAATTATAAGCGAGTAGCCGCTGCTATGCTGTCGCCGCTTTTGGGACACGCACGCACGACGACTTCGACGACATCGACGCCCAGTGTCTCATGCTCATGATGTGCACACACACACATGGGGAAGCACGCAAGGCGTTCATGCTCGTAAACGCGACGTTATACAAGTTGCATGTTGTGTCTGTTCACTCGCAAATTCAACTACACACACTGAGCGCACACACATAATAATGTGCTTAAATCGTACACGCTCGTGTCTGTGTGTGTGTGTATGTGATAAACGCGCGTGTACGCAACACCGGCAGCAGCAGCGTGCACACAAAACACCTTCGTCCGCGTATGGGCATTTCAATTCAATTAGAGTTTATTTAATTATGAGATACAAGTTATACGCGCGGGTGCCAACATACCCGCTATCGCTCGCACGCACGCATGCACGTAGACACACATTTGTTTGCCTTGCCGGCTTGTGACACGACCGTCACTTTTTGTCGCATATTCGCGTGCGCGCGCAACACGACACGTTGATTCGTAACTTAATTGTGAACGCGCCTTCGGTGCAAATTGATTTAACGAACGTGCGGCGGCGGCGGCCGATGTGGGTCATTCACCGCGACTTGCGACTGTGCGAAGAAGTGAATTGGATTACTCCACACTCCAATGTTGGGGCGCGCGGATTGGGGACGCATGCACATGGGAGCAGACAATTCGATTTAGAGAATGTGCGCGCGCGCGTTCGAAATCAAATTATTGCATCGCGGTGCTCACTCTGAAATTCATACCAAACGCAAGACACACGTGGGCGCACGTGCACACATCGCAGCATCGACCGAACGACCGACCAACCAACCGACCGACCGACGACACCAGATGCAATGTGTTTTTCGGTTTCGACGGCAGATGTTTGCCGAGAGTTCGGCGACGCATCAAATGCCAACGCACACACCGACGAAGAACGGCGCATTTCCTTTATGAAAACCAAACAATTTAAATGGATAGAATCGCTCAAGTGTGCGTGTGTGCGTGTATGCGTGAGCGTGAGTGTCCTAAATCAACCGAGCCGTCGTCGCCGTTTCTTTGGAATCTGATCCTGCATGCGCATGCACACACACGCTCACACACGCATGCACAAATGCACTGACAATACCGATGATTGTGTGTGCATCAAGTGTGCGTGTGTGGGATTCGGGGGTGCAAGGATCAGGGATTTCATGGCCGTTTTTGTTACCTGCTTCTGCTCCGCACAAATTTCGACGGTTGCAACGGCATTTTCAAACCACGTCGACGACGGTCTTCGTTCTGTTCTGCTTCAAACTTGTTTCAATCTCAGACCGAACCACCGAGCAAACAGACTCATCATCCATGCACTCACGCACGAAATCCTTTCGAAGGGTGCACGACGATTTGGACGACGACAGATGCAAACGAAAAATTCTAGCCAGCTCAACGGTCGTTTCGTCGTCGTCGTCGACGCGATTCATCGATATGAAGCAGAATATCCAACCGAATGCGATCGCGTGGTGTTGGCGTTTTTATCATGCGTGAGAAGATCGAACGCAGACCGCGACGCGCAGAGCTGCACGAATATGCGTGTGAGAAACAAAGAAATCGATTGCTGCGTGCAGCTCGAAGACGCGTCAAATACGATGACTTGCGCGTGTAATTTGGTGCGGTGAACTTTGGCGGTTTTATCGAATAGTAAAAAGATAAGACGCGCGCATGTGTCTTTCACCCGTTGCCACGACACAATTCGACCGGCCTTTCTGGCCGAGAGCCGGCTTTCCCACGCAATCGCAATTCACGCACACACCACACATTTCCACACATTTCCGTTCACATGCATGCGACGACGACAATGATGATTTGTAATAAACGAATTTCAGTTACACATGAAAACCGTACCGCACACATACAATGCAATTTTTTTCCACCGGGCCGGCCGGCGGCGCGATTGCAAAAAAGGACCATTCATTCGCATTTCGCCATACACGCCGCCATTCACGCACCGCACATTCACCTGGCGAGTGCGCAATTGTGCGTGTGCAAACGGCGACGGACAAAACGATTGCAGAGCAATGAATAATGATGCTGTTGTGAGGTACGTTTTGTCGTTTGTATTATGTATCTCATTGCATCTACTCTACACAGGCGAGGAGAGATTTCAGAGAATGTTTGCGTCGTACAAAAGGTGTTGTTTGGGATGACACACATTCACCCATACTCGAACTCGAACAAAAACGCACCTCCGGTGGTAAGTGAGTGCGTGATTAATGTGCCGACGAGCGCAATGCAAAGTGTATGTTGTGCCGAGACTTTGCGAGCAAATTGCCAACATTTCACCACAAGAGATTGAGTAAACACAACAGAATATAAATCAGATCACAAGCGTTGCGCGAACAATGGACACGAGGGACATCGCCCGCGTCGGATCTGAATGAATTCCGGGAAGGTATTCGGTTCACGCTCGTAAACATCGCGCACTCGATCCGAGCGTGTGATTTGCTCAAGGTGCTCTGGGCGAATAAAGCGAGGTTAAGCAGTCGACGCACGATTGGATCGAACCTTGACGCGAAGCCGCCTTCCGGGTGTTGACGAATCAACGTTTCTGGACAACAACAAAAACAAGTGCTAGCCGATAATGGGTATTCTACGGAAGACAACAGAGTCGCTGACGTAAAAACGGCAGGTATTTGTCAATAAATGACACAATCTGGCATTCGAAAGATTGTTAGCCCGAGTTCGAGTGAAGTTCCGATGTGCCGAAATGGCATAAGTGGCGGAGTAAGTAAGTATTTAATGTGTATTCTGTGTGGAACGATTCCAATTTGCTCGAAGATTAAGATTAAATACGCAAAGATCATAATATTTAATCCGCATACCCACCTGCGATGCCTGTCACTAGGCCAGTAGGTCTATGCGGGTTAACGAGGACGCACAAACAACGCATCTTTACTACGCTTGCGTATGTACATTGCAAAAGCTTACACAATTAAAAAACCAGAAGTAGGCTATTCGCAACGCAGCGTTGAGCCGCAACACGCGCCGCGTGCAAGCGATTGTGCAAACAACACAGGAAATGGAGCGCCGCATAACCCGAGCAACAACGAGCTGTCTTCCGGATTCCGAAGTGAGCCAGCCAGCCGAATATGAAACAACACGCAACGACGCACTGAGTTCATTCAACCAGGGGCATACTCGTCAGCCAATTGTTCGCACCGCAACTTTCCAATGGCGAAACTCAGGTGTGTGAGCGGTGTTTGCTAAATTTCACCGCACGCTCGTCGAAAACGAAAGCGACGGCCCGTTTTTAGTGTAGTGCGAAGTGCGGCCAATTCGCCGCCGGAACTCAGGCCAGCAGCATACCAACATACACTTCAGTAGACACACTACAGTCACGCACACTGAACTCGCGTCAGTGTCTGCGCTCACGCGCACATTCTCTCGGTCGGTCAACGACCGGCGGGCCAAAAAAGAAAAGCGCCGACTTTCGTCGGTCCGATGCAAAACAACGTCCACGACGACTACGATGACGATCGCTTGAACGCGCATGCACGCGCATAGCAGCACAGGTCGTTGATCGCTGCTATGCTGCGATGTAGAGTCAGTGTATTTTCGAACACAGCGGCGGCCCCATTAGATGGGGCACACTCGCACCAGCATTCGAACACTGACTGACTGACTTACTGACTGGCTGGTCTCGGTGAAAGTGATGGTGTGTTGTTGAATTTTTGGTATGTGCTGATCGCGCGCGTAGTGCAGTCTGACGCCGGGTGCGGCAGCGGCAGACTCGAGTCAGGTCGTTCACACCGGAGAAATTGGGTCAGGCGCACGCGCACCAGCGCAAGCGAACGATGAGAGCGGTTTGATTACGCGTCGCGCGACGCGTTTGTGTGAAAGTGTATACAATGGTAGAGTGGAGCGGTTGACGGGTTGGGTTTATAATATTTTGTTGAATACGAATTGACAAGTGATGATTTGAAATTAAAGACACACTAGAAAAGTGAGATGACTCCAATTCTGGTTTTCGCTGGTTGTGTTGTCGATGTGATTCCAGAGCCGATCCAGATGCCCTTATAACATCTCAGTTCGGATTTCGGATGCATACGCTCCGTATAACCTAACCTAACCTAAGATATTCGAAAAATGCTACGGCGGAGCATACCTATTTAAATTTTGGATCTTGTTTGCAAATTGGAGACTTGCTTGCGTTTCATCTACTAGTTGGTTTGTCCAACTAAAATGATTGAGCAGTAAGCAATAACCACTAAAATGTCCAAACGCTCCACACTAACACACACACACACTGGGGATTGGGGTGTCACAGTCACACACAATTACTACTATACGCCGATTTTGCAAGCCTACACAAATCATTGTTCGCGCAAACACACCGGGGCGTCGACACCTCCTCCTCCGCCGCGCCCGACATCCAACACTGTTTTTACGGGCTCCAATTTCACGATAACACTCCGCATTGCACGAGCGCGGTAAATTGCCGCAACCGTGTGTGTGTGGTGTGGTAAATCACAGCGCCGCGGTTCCACACCGGGTCCGCCTCAATTGATGGCGGTTGCGAAGGCGGTTTACAGAGCTCAGAGATGATGATTGGTCAATGATGTGTGACAGTTGGCTCATTTTTAAGTGGGATTGTGAGGGGGTAATTGGGCTCACACATCATCATTGCGATTACGCACAGCATCATGCACAGCAGCGATAACACGTATATATTAACAGTCCACATTTACCACCTTCGCGATTCGATTGAGTGCGCAGCGCAGAGGTCGAACTGCTAACCGAGACGCGAGGTCACGCACGCACGCCGACACCGCATGCACACTGCATTGCCAAAGCACACACACACAAGCGAGCGATCGCACCATACTCGCACATGAAGTGCACCGCATGCATGCGCATTTCTGTTCACTCTTGGCCAAGTGCGCCGCAGCGCCGCCGGCATACGGTGTGTAATGGGTGGGCATTTATCGCTCCTAAATGGCGTCGTGTGTGCGCATGCGAGTATGCGCGCGCTCGCGCGATCGCGTACCTGTTTATTTTTTATGTGCACACACCGAGTGTGAAACCAGCCAGCCAGCATGCGAGCATGCCGGGTGATTTGCGTGCATTGCAGTCGTCGTCGTCGTCGGCACGCAAACTAGAATTTTAACAAGCTTCGTGCGCGCGCGCGCCGGGCACCAAAAAACCTTGAACATGCGCACTTAATTAAGGCCTATGATTAACTCGGCGCCCGCGAGTGCAAAAATGTTCGCATACAGCAACAGCACAGCACGTACCTTGCTGCGTGTGTCGCATGGAACGTTGTGGTGCTGTATGCTGATCGAGAATCGAGCTTCGAAGTGGCGAAGGGGGTTTCCATGCATCTCATACTTCATCGCGAATGCGCGCGCTCGACGCGAGTCCTCTCATTTGTCATTAACAGTTGAGGGTCTTTGGCGCGCGACGTGGCGGCGGCTCTTGCCCAACGCCAGCAGCAGCAGCAGCATAATATACACGTTATTTATTCTGCACGACATTCGCACGATCGATATTTATAGCCGCCGTCGCACACGTGTAAAGGTTAAGCACTCGCGCGCGCGCGGTTTCCGTGTGAGAACCACACTCTGGTTTTAAGTGTCGGTGCATGGACGAATTGCCGCCGCCGCGATCGAGCACGGATGATAACAGGGGGCAGTTAATTGCGGCGGTTGCCACACGATTATCCGGCAGCTTTTAATTCGCAATCACTCGATATCGCGCTAAATTGGTGTGTGGTTCGCTCAGCGACCACAAAAAGTGTTATGTTATGCCATGTATTCGAACGCCGAACAAACCACCTAATGTGCATGCAAACATACACACCACACACGATAAACACAATGAGCGATCGCGCAACCGGCCGCTCAGACACATCACTCATATTCAGCCATCGAAACCGACAAACAGTCGCGCAAAACGCGCACCGTTTAACGCACACTGAAGCAGCACTGTGTACAGAAAAAACACACGTATGGCATCACGGCTTCGCGCACTGCTTTGTGTGCACACTCACACAATTCGATTGCAAAGTAACTACACTCACAGTGACGATGTCGACGGCAGCGTCGCATATTGCATATGTGAATTTATTCACGTTTGATGTACTGCGGCCGTGTGGCCGCCACAGCCGCCGCCACCGTGAGAGTGTTGCCATTGCACACACGCCAAGGTTATGGGAATGCGAAATTCTTACCGAGGCATACACAAAGAGCACACGATCACGCCCACGGCGGTCGATCGTGCAGAGCATGGTGCCAAAACGGATATAGCGCTCGGCGCTCAGAGCGACCCACGTCATGTCGGATTACACACGAGCGACGCGTCCAGGTCCAGGTTCAGCAGGTCCGACCGGTCCGTCGGTCGGACAAATCATTTCCTCATCAACGAGACGACAAAGACGACGTCGGTGACGGTTTGGAACGACGACGACGACAAACAAATACTAATCGTTCGTTTTATGGCCCCGCGTTCGTTGCACAAGATCTGGCTGCGGTGTGATTAGCGCGCGCCCGCTTCGTCGTCGTCGTCGTCGTCTCTCGGTAATGGTTTGCTAAGTAGGTAATATACTCTTGCAAGATCCGACGCTCTGACGACGCGAAGTCGTCGCGTTGCGGTGACGCCTTTTTGCGACACAAACATTTAGAGACAGACAGACGGTTCTTATTACAAAACACCGAAATACTCGCGCACATGAAAAACAACGCCGACAACGCACACACACAATTCAATTGGCACACGATCAACGCACACACCGAGCGAACAATGCCCGGCATGTGCGAACGTTGCGACGACTTGTTGTCGTCATCGCTGCCATGCAATCTAGAATATGACCCATTGCAGTTGCGCTGCGAGAGCTAAGCTGTAAGCCAAGCGTAAGCACGCGCACAGCTACTAGCTGGCCGGCCATTCAGCGCATGCGTTGCGTAGTATAATGTGCTATATTTATAGACGAGCGTGTGTGAGTGTGTGTGTGTGCCAATCTCGCGCACACTCGCGCAATGCTGCTCAGCTGCGCGACTTGCGTCTGTTTGCGAAATTCAGCGCGCTTCTGCTGACTGATCTGACGACGACGACGACTGTGTGGCTTGCACATTGTAGAGCAGCTCCAATTTGAATGACCCGACCCGTTTATGGTCGTGTCGTGTGCATGGATGTGGGTCTCGATTGTTTCACTTCGACCACACACTGCAAGTGCAATCGGGTCAAGGCTCACGTAATCGTTGAATGCAGGCAGGCAGGCAGGCGCAAGCGGTGAGTCACCGAATCACAATCGACATGTGTGTGTAAGTCGACACAAATGTGTCGATAGCGGGTTGTCTTCTGAGTGGCGTAGGGGTAGAGTGCCTGCCTGATGATCTGAAAGTCCTGGCATCAATCCCATATATAGGAGCGGTATTTTATGATTCAAGGAATGGTGTTAATTTCTGACTGGGGCTGGGCTGGGACTGGGGCGAGTAAGTACCGAGTAAGTACCGATAAGCAAGCAATCGATTGAACAATTAATATCACAATAGGTTAGGTTCAACGGCATCGGAATTTTCAAAGGGTCCAAATCAACCAAATGACTAGTTCAACAACAAATTGTGTGAAAAAAACGTTTATAGCCATCAAAATGCCTTCGAATGCAATCACTCAATCAACCACTGGCATTTTGAGGCAAGTTCCAAGCTCGATAGAGGTATTTGAATGGAATATGGTAGCTACTTACCGCTCGGCGTCGGCGAACACGAATTTGCGCAGCTTCAGGTCGCGCAGCACGATGCCCTGCTCGTGGCAGCTCTTCACCACCTCGCACATCTGGCGGAACAGGCGCCGCGCCTCCGATTCGCGCAGCCGCTTGCGCTGGCGCACGTACGAGTGAAGGTCGCCCTGCGGGTGGGGTAAGGATTCGGTTAGAGCCAGATTTGCGAGATCGGCGATCGCGCGATCGACATCGGCCAAGGTTTCATTGGTGGCCACCGCTGTTGCCGACCAATTAAAATGTTGCGGTCTATTTACCCGCCGAGTTCGCTCATATGATCGCACACACGCACACAAACGTCGAGCCTAACGACCGTGAACAAACAAACACACGCACGCACTCACAACATAAAGCACGGGGTTTTTATTTAGCAATGAAAACCGAGTACGCATATGAGGTTGAGCAGATTTTGTTGAGCAGTTATGGTTTTAATCAAAAGTCTGATTTTGCATGTCTTTTCAGAACACATTACAGCATTTGATTACGATTTTTCCAACATATTTTGCTCAAAAGATTTAACTTCATTGGCCAAAGTCTGCGACTCAATCTCGTTCGCTGAAACGCACACTCATGCTCATATTTGCTAGATATGAGAGTTTACAACGTTTTTGCCGCAACGCCGTGTTGATTCAGTAGCAACTGCTTGCAACCTCGACGTCGACGTCGCAATTAGCAAACGCAAACAATGACTCGCCGCAATTGTGTTCGGTTTGCGCGAGCGCGAGTGTGTGTTTCATGCTCATTCATTGCCAATATCGCGCAACTGGCTGCCTGGCTGGCTGACTGGTTCTGAGCCACGAATGAGGTGATGGCCAAAGCCATCAAGCACGTGCACAAAATCAACGCTCTGCTGACCCCGATGCCGAAACGCAACTGCAGCATCAAGCATCAAAAACACACGACTTCACTTCACTTACCTGCGACTGCGCAAAGAACAGATACGACTGCTTGGTGCCCTGAATGAACTGCTGCACCTCGTTCACGTACGCATGGCCGCTCAGTCGGTAATGGGCACGCCACAGGTTGAGGCACGGATTGTTGACGACCTGTTGCGCATGTTGGGCAAGAGAAGAAAAAAACGAAAACCAGATTTAGAACACGAAACACGACGCACTGACCCCAATTCCGCCGGTGACCCCCAGCCGAAAAATGATAGCGCAACATTGCTCGATGTATACATATGTAGGTAGCCCAAATTGGGCCGATGCTGCCGGGCCGCTGCTGAGGTAGCAGCAGCAGCGACGCTGACCTTTGATGGCCGATCGCGCGCGCGCCAGTTAAGGCAATTTCGATACGTGGCGAGGCGATTTTTTCATGCCATTCAATGTGCCTTTGTATTTATGTGTGTGTGTGCAGTGCAGTGTGACGAAGTACTCGTGCTGTGTTCTTGTGGGTCTTGTGCAAAAAAAAACCGCGCACACGCACGCAGACAGTCAACGAGCTGCGCCGAGCTGCGGTGTGGCCTCGATCTCAATCGAGCACCGTGTGTGTGTGTGTATGTGTGCTGTATGAATATCCATAGGTACACATCGGTGGTTTTCATTACCGCGCGTCGAAGCGCGATCGCTTGAGCTTGTCGATCGCGCGCGCTTGAGCTTGTACGTATGCATATGCATATGCGCGCGGATCGCTCACACGCGATCGGTGCGACTCGGCGTCGTCGCTGGTTGGCTGAGTGCTGCCGCTGCTGCTGCTGCTGTCTGCCTAGAGATTTACCTTTGGCTGCGAGCGCGAGTTGAGCGAGCGCGCTCGCGCAACCTTGGCCAATTTGAGCGAGCAAATTGCACTCCGTGCGCAAACACGCACACGATTCGCGCGGTGCAAATTGTGCGTGCGCGCATGGCAATGAAAAAGCTCGAGAGATCTGTGATTGGCGCGAAGCCGTCGCCGTCGATGAGCTCTCGTTTGGCACGGGTGGGAATTGCGTGTAATTGATTGTAAATCACGAGCTCATCCAACCAGACCTACAGACCTACGTTGGCAGTCCGATAAGTACCTTGTTCAACCGCCTCATGGCGCCACTATCGCAATAGAATATTTGTTTTAACGTGTACTACATTCTCTTAGAAGGCTACTGTACAAATTTCAGCCGAATCGAACTCTTCATTTGGTTTTGACAGCGCGTTAAAGTGGTAAAATGGTGTCTCCAGGGAAAGAATGAGGCAGTATAAATCCTGGAAAAGAGGATTTTGCAAAGGTTTGCGACAAATACTTTCCGAAGGAGATCGTGATATTTCAGGAGTACTTATCGGACCGCCCACGTTATCCAGGCCACAGAATCGGCGAGGTTCAATCGATTCGGGTTTGGGGCTCAATGTCGCGCGCGTCGAAACGAGCGCGAGTAATGAAATCGACCCGATTGCGCCAGCAGCGCGTCGTTGTCATTGTCGCACACATTTACATGGTAATGGTATTCGTCGAGAAGGTCATGACGACGACGACGACGACAGTCGATCGACTGCATCGATAGCGCGCACGCGATCATGCGAACATTACATAGGCAGTATGAGTATGCTGCTACTGCTACTGCGGGTGCTTTGTCGTGGTTGTGGTTGGATGCACATGCATACTTATGACTGACGACAACGTCGATGACAAGAACTCGCCGCCGCCGAGAGATCGACCGTCGTAAAATACACTGGCACAGGTTAAGATCAATATCACGACCAATAAATAATTCCAAACGGGCCCGCTGCGCGACATCGCACATTGCAAAACCGACGAACCACGTGTGTCGTTGACATTATTCATATACCACGCATGCGGCAGCAGCTGTGCCAGAGCCTGGGAACGCGCGCGTTTTTCGGTATGTTCCAACTTCCACCGCACAATTGTACAAAGGTTATTACGCGACACTGCGGTGGTGGTTGAGCAATGTGCAGCAACTGTCGTCGTCGTCGGATCGAATCACACACGCATATGAAATACGCACCGAAGTCGATTGTTGGTCTGACTGAGCGCGCTGCTGTTGCACAAGGTGACTGCCATCACAATAACTGGCTGGATTGTTAGCATAGAAGTACAAAGGTAAGCATAGATAGGCTACATGTAGAAGACATGTGACACGGATCTTCTATTCCGTGTTTGACGCCTGGTTGATTGATCGGTCGACTAAGTTGCTTAGTAGTAGAGTGCTTGACTCAAGATGTTGTTGTTGTTGTTGTTGTTGTTGTAGCTAAGGAACGATAAGATATTCGTACGAATTTCATTAAACTAGGTCTAGGTATACCTCCACCTCTCTATGTCTTTTCTGCTAACGAGGAGGGATGTTCAATGTTGCCTGGGCTGTTATGACAAAGCCCTCTTTATATACTACGAAGGAATATAGAAGGAGGCCAAGACCCGTTCCGGATTGTAGTGTCGACAAGCAATCAAGATTGAATGACCAGTAACTTAGAAATTTCGTCTATGTTAGATGATAGCCTAGAAGATATACATATTTGCGAATCTCCTTGTTCTCGCATCGAACCCCAAGTAAGAATTTGAAGAGGCGGAGTACTCACCTTGCACACCAGCTGCTGCTGCGACTGCACATCCAAGCACCGATACAACGAACTGCCATCGACCAAATCCAACAGCAGATACCGATCGGCCAGCAGAGCGGCATTCAGCGGCTGCACCAAACCGGCCTGCCACTGCAGCGGCACCGCACCGCCGGCGGCCTGCGAAGCCGGCGCCGACGTCACGACCGTGGTGGTGCCGGTTCCGGATCCGGATCCGGTGCTGGTGCCACTGCCGCTGTTGGGCATCGATTGCTGCTGATGTTGTTGAGTAAAGGCGGGTGTCGGACTTGGCATTGGCGTGGCTTGCACTTGCGCTGCGGGCATCGCGACTGGCCTGGCCTGGTGTGCGGCATTCGGCGCAGTCGGAGGTTGTTCAGCATGTTGCTGGCGATGTTGGGCGAAACGCGAGGCGGCCGCACCGGCATACGGATGCGCT
>JANTBZ010053326.1:0-10019 GCA_024741255.1 Exechia fusca | reverse complement strand
AGCTGGGCTTCGAGTTCGAGTTGCGTTCGACTGGGTTTGGCCCGGATCTGCGGTCCGACGTGAATGGTGGTGACGACTTCGTTGGGTGGACGAGTGGTCGTTCCTGTGTCCCCGGCGACCTCTTCCCAGTCGGAGTCGGAGCCTGCGTCATTGTGGACCGTCGGTTTTCCTTTCAAATGTCTGGACGACTTGGTGGCTTGTTTGGACGCGGCAACGGAATTTGATACTGCTGAAGCTGATGTCGACTCGCCCATTCGCAAGAGTGCGTTGATATCGATGGCGGCCGCGGCACAGGTGGCGTCTGTATCCGTCGTCGTAGTTTCTGCATGTTTTTGCTCGTTGAGAAGTGCAGTTTTGGCTAGCTCCAACTGTTTGATGAATTTTTCGTTTTCTTCGAAACTGCGCACTGTTCTGCTGTTGCCTGTCTGCCCTTCGTCGTCTGACGTATCTGACAGGGTTTTGAGGTCTTTTACAGTCGGGCGAGGTGTAGCTGCAGATGCTTTGCTAGTTGTCGCCGAAAAGAAATCCGAGTTCAAGTCCAGTTTGTTGGGATCAACCAGACAATCGTCACCGCTGCTACTTGAATCTTCGTCGGCGTTGTCAGCAGGAGCAGGTTTGGTGCGAACCTTCGGTAGTTTTTTGCTGTTTGTCGGATGCTTGGTGTCGACTTTCTCAGAAGCGCCGGGCTTCCGATTCTTTTTCCTGAAATACAAAAATTGTTCAATATATAGCAGTAGTACTTGGAGTACAAAAGCTGAAAGCCCATAAAATATACACATTACTTTGTAATAATATTAGTCTTCGAAGTGCGACGATTTTGTTTGAGTGTAGTGGCAGAAGTGGTGGCCTCATCATCATCAGACGACGACGAATCCAGGCTTGTGGACGGTTTCCTTTTGTCATTGCTGGGCAACCAGTCGTCTTCGGAAACCGAGAAATCGGCTTCGCTTTCGCTGTATGTCATGTACTCCTCGTCGGACATGATAAATGAATGAAACGAGACTCTAACTCTAAACACTAAACACTAAATGCCAAATGCTCAAAGTGACTGAATAGTTTGCTTGTATTCTGGTTTGGTTTCCTAAGTCACGAAAAAAATTGTCTCTACGATTTCTCTATGGGATGTTTAGAACTTAGAACTCACTGAGCAAAGCGGAGCGTACGTCCGAGGCTGGACGTCAGAATACGCATTGGTCGGCGCGTTTTACGCGCGCGTTCTGACGTTGTGAGCGTAGGAATTTGGCGCCGAGATATTAGCGCCGACGCCAGAATGGCCGATGTCACCATGGCTTTGGCATTGAGCGCCATATGTCATATGTCAGAAGTGCCGATGTATTTGGTGCCGACTTGATTGTTTCCATATTCAAAGGGATTATAACTAGATCTTGTCGTTAAACCACCCGAGTAAAATAATGGCTTTTAACGTAAAACATCGGTGTCAGAATCAAAGGGATTATAACTAGATTTTGTCGTAAAACTCCACCCGAGTAAAATAGTGGCTTTCAACGTAAAACTTCGGTGTCAGACTTAAAGGGATTATAACTAGATTTTGTCGTAAAACTTCACTCGGGAAAAATTCCGGAGTTAAAGATACTACGGTTTCAAATCGGCGCCACTATCATCGGCGCATATTTCCGTCGGCGCTTATGTCCCATGGCGCTGCTGCCAAAAACACGAAAAGCGCTTCTGTCATCGGCGGTAAAGTCTCCCGCCGCATGAATCACTCTTGAATATAATCCACGACACGACACGAACCAAAAACATTAGTTTAGCAATCAATCGAATAGAACCGAGGTACTCATCGGAAGTAAACGTGAATTCTTCGCATATGTTATGTAATGGTTTTTTTCGCGACCTTCACTCCACTGATATCAATTATTATACAAAGTCCGAATATTATGCATGCTTCCGTTCAACATTCAGGCGACATTTTTCAAGGCGACAGCACTTCGTTTTCAAGTTTCAATACTGAATAAGCGTTTTTATTCTGATTCATTTGTCAAAGAATTACATTTTTTCTACACAATAATGCGAAATATTTGGTAATCACAGTTGAGTGGGAAAAAGTGTTCAAAAATAGTGAACATTCGAAAAATTACCACGAACTACTGGGCTTTGGCTATGTTGTAGCGATGCCAAAATGTTATTGTCATCGTCATCGAGCGATTGGGAACCTTTGAGTCTGTCTGATTGCGACGCGACGTGACCTTTGTGGCCGGCATAGAAATTCAATATCAAACGATACGCCGTCGATCCACAAAACTCCCACCCACTCCACATTGCAATATAGTGAGTACGAATGTTGTGTTTACTCTGTGAATTTTACGAGTACAGTCTCGTTTTGTTTCACGTTAGAATTTTTTTAGTTTTCCGGTCTTTTGACACAGAACTTCGATATTTAACATATGAAGACATATCTGGCAATATTGTTCTTGATATAATATCATTGTTTCGAAACTCATTCTGAGAGCTTTTGAAGTCCACAAAATGATGTAGTTAGATACTCCCCAATGAACATATATAATCGAACCTGATACCTCTGATTACCTCATGTTGTTCAAGTGTTTATAAGTCTTGTGCCTGTTGCTAAACAACCTACGATTAATCCGTGTGTCTAGCACAAAAAAACCTAATAAACAACAAAGCTGCTCTCATTCCATTGAATCGAGACATTGCATGACTCTGTCTATGCTCTTATCGCTGGTTTCCAATCATCGTGTGCGTGTGCTAAAAATATCGAACAAAACAATCACACAAAAATGCTCGTGCACTGGGATCGATGGAGGCATTCGACAACAATTTCTGATGAATATTTGTGCTGTTGACACGCAAAGGCAGAAACTGTATATACAGCATAGAAGTTGCGTGCACAATTCGAACACAAGTCCGCCGCGTATGCTATGGTATTTATGAACCTGACCTCATTAGCATCACTAGACAATATGATTATACTATATAGCGATATCATGGAATGGTTAGGGCGTATAAAAAAAACATATAGCATGAAGCGATATATTCGACAGAGATTTTAATATAATTTTGGATAGATTCTTCAATGAAGAAGTTTGCGAACATTGCGAAACATATATCCGAAACCGTGCATACAATTTCTGATCCGGGATGATGAAATATATTTAAATAGAAAAGTAACCATTCATGATATCGCTATCTGGTAATCATATTGTCGAGTGATGCTAACGAGGTCAGGTTCATTAATGCCATAGCATACGCTGACATGTGTTCAGATTGTTCACGCGATTTTTATGCTGTAATGAATTAATAACTATAGTATCAATATTAATCATGAACATGAAATAAATCAATTACTAGTAAAACCTACCTTTAAATATATCATCTACCGGATATCCAACAACGTGACTACGTTCCGAATCATAACTCATGTTTTCGAACATGTTGATTAATTAACAAATTTGTAGATATGTTTTGGAATATTGCATATTCGTTCTGATTTAAACGCGATATACACACATGTGCGATGCTCAGTCTAGTGTCTAAGCTACTCCGAAGCAGTCAAGCGACTGAAAACAAATTCCGTCGTAAGCCTAAGCTCATATACAATCCGCTGCGATTCGTGCGAAAGATACCGTAGTATTATATGCACATACATATGAGTAGCCTCGTGCAGTGTGTTTGATTGGTTTTTGTATATTCATTTTTGGTCTGCTGTCCGAGCTATCGGACGACCCAGAGCAACAGGTCGAAAGTGTGTAAATAGACTTATCTATACGTACAATAGACCACGAACCGAACAGCTGCAGCGAACCTAACACATCATCGCTCACCACTCACACGCTCCCAATCCCACACGTTCGAACGTTCTTCGTGCGTTGGACGAGTTCAGAGGATGTGGATACCATCGTGGCAGTTGGTTTAAACGAGCAAAAAAGACACAACCACGTGAATGCGTGATTGAGTGTGTTCGTGTTGAGATATTCAAGCGTGTGGAAAATTGCGGGTACCTAGGATGGGCGAATTGCTCAGTGTTGTATGATGATGGAGATTATACATATATTTAATTTTCAAGCGGAGAATAAATAAAGTCTTCGAATGATGTGGCAAAAGAAAAATCCATTTACATGACTTCTTCCTTCGTTTAGGACGAATGTAAATTTGACGCTCGCGTCTTGATGGTTGGGGGTAATATACCAATTACGTGTTCCAAACTGATTGGAGTGTCGTGCCAACACGCGAGGAGTTATTGTGAGCTCTGTGAAAGCGATAGACTAGATATATTATAGATGTTCCTTGAACGCACCAGAATAGATATTATTGCACTGATCGATACGAATGATCCGCAAAATGATTAGATATTAGATATACTAAACTTGATCCTGAAAAGAAATATATATAGAGTTGATAGCCCTTCAATTGGACACTTGCTACATTTCAAAATCGACAGTTGATGTAGAACTAATAGTCACATTATAATGTTCTCTGGAACAAAGGTTATTATTGTTGATTCAGGCTTATCAACTATTCACATTTTTCATATTTTCGATACGGCTTAAATAATATGTAGAAATTGAAACATACATTTTAGCTTCAACTGTAGAGATGTATTGTTCGAAACAAATATAGTTTCAGTATTTTTTAAAATGTAATTTTCCATCGAGTGCATTGATATAGTGGAGCCTATCAACAGCAAATAACCTGTAAAAGCTTAGAATTTCGTATTTCGAATTCGAAAGATTTGAACATAAAAAATGACGTGAATTTCGCATCTGTTTTCGTGAAAATATCCAATATCGTTCAGTTTGCTTCGATTCGTGTCAACGAAAACAAAAACATCGTCAGCTTCATCAGCAACGCCGGAGTCGGTGCTTGTGCAAAGTGAGTGTATGTGTTTGGGTTGGCTCACGTGATTTAATGACTTGATACATATTCGCCTAGTGTGTGTGTGTTCGATTCTACTGGATGTCTTCGATAGATTAATTATTATTAACTCATAATGGCGTACACAATAACACCTTAAAATACGACCATTTCCCAATTGCAAACTTCGGGTCGAGCTGAGAGCTGCTATTAACCCGAAAAAAATAAACAGCATTCTTGTTGAATGATCATTTGTTCTCGCGAGCAACACTTTCGTTCACTAGTTCCAACGCAGGGATCATCGCGGCGGTCGGATTAAAGTGCAATTTGAAACTCTACGCTGCAAGAAACAAGTTTGCGAGCCGTTTTCGTCCACCGTTATTCAACAAGTCGATACGACTTTTGCAACTTGCGCTAGCCGCTTGCCGGATGTGCGACCGATTTGCTGCGGAGCGCATGATTCCTAAACGTGCGTCCCATGCAATATTCAATCGTTCACGTACAGCCTACAGAAACTGAGCATTCGCTCACTCGATGGAAGGCAACGATTTGCCATTACCGGTCGGCGGCGGTGGTTTTTATGCTCCATGTGCTGTGGTAATACATTTTAAATTCATTGCATATTACAACCACGCGCACGGAATATATCGTGATGTAATGCAACTATTTTTTATGCTCATGTTTTTTTTTGTTGAAGAGTTGCTAGAACATTATCGCTTCATGTGCATCTGTGCACTTTTGCATTAAGTTGAAACGCTTCTCTTGTTCGAGTGCTTTCAGTGGGAAGTAGTGTGTCAATGAAAGTTTCAAATACCTTAATCGGACAATTGTCTAATTTTATAGGCAAATCACGATTTTATTATGCACATATTCAAATATAATTCCGTGCGCTTGGTATTGTATATTTTGAGATGCAGGTTCCAAATACTTGATGTCAATTCGTGAACTCACGCGCAATTACAGCGTATTGCCATTCTCTCTAATGTTCAAAAGCAACACGGCAGCATCCGTTTGAAAACAAATACTATTCTCGTAAAATAATAAATAATACATTACTTATGCAGCAAGGACTGTGGAGCACGTGTTGCACATTACGCACGGTCTGAAAATAATTGCGCACGCTTGCTCGAGAGCTTGTGCAATTATTCGCAGTTGAAACGTGGTTCAATAAGTTTGCACAGCTGAACGGCGTTATTTTCCACGTCGCAATAGTGCAAACGTGAGTAATTACTGCAAAGGGAACGAACGTCGCTTACGCATTTCCACGCTAGCGTCATCCTTCGCGAGAATGCGTCCAGCAATATACTAGTACAACACAGAGCTAATATGTTCTCACTTCTTTTGCGATGCCACGATAAATCGTACAGCTGTCTTGAATGTCGGTTGATTTGTGTCTAGCGTTTGAGTGATAAATAGATGCCGAATGACTAATCATTCGTTTCGTGCGTCGATTTAAAATGTTACTACAATGACTGTATCGATTTGCATGTCACGTACCTGGGATTTTTTCGAACTTAACGTCTCGCATTCCTGCTAGAATTGTAATATTACAATATCAGCTGCAGCTCGTCATGCCGTGTTTTGGCCATTTCGCGTGATATAAAACCACAGATATGCGTATTATTTCATATTAGCCAATTCCACGCACTCGATGTAATATGAATATGCATCAAACATCAAACGGACGTTGAAAAACATGTTGCGGCGTTCGACATTCAATATATTGTGTTCATCGGGTGTAGTAACCAGCGCTAGCAAATGAGCAAATGGGAAAGATCCATTAAAAAGTTCCTTTGGAACTGTTTGGCGTTTCTAAAAGTTCCTTGACAGGGTTTTAGTACTGTTTTAGAACTGTATTAGACCTAATTGACGTTTTTTTCATCAAATAATTGTCTTTATTTTCAAATATTAATATTAATAATAATAAAAATAATGTTTTGCAAAAATATTGAATATAATTAAATTGAAATATAATTAAATTCTCCTACTATACTACCCAGACAAACCGAAGTTGGGACACTCGTATTCCAGGGTTTCTTGGCCAGAGCCGACGTTTTTCTAGATCTTTTAATGATTGTGTTATGTTCATTTACCAAGTACTCCACTTTCTGTCGAGTTTGAGCATTGTAGAGGACTCAGGGTGGACACGCGAAGCCGTTCCGTTTTGCAAAACATGACAAAAAAAAAACTACAACGGTTTTTTCTATTTTTTTTAGTGATGAGGTTTTGTGTACTTTTTTTTACCAATCATTCAAGGATACCTACATCGTTGTAAGTCACTCCTGTGACAAGTTACGGCATTTTAACAGAAGACGAAAAACTTATTTTTGTATGGATGGACTTCCCACTTCCCATACAAAATATTCGCGTTTCAGCGTCGGTTTAATAGACGTAACTTCTCACAGGAGTGACTTGGAACGATGTGGGTATACTCAAATGATTGGTAATAAAATAGCGCACAAAATCTCATCACTCAAAAAATTAGAATTTTTTTTAAATTTTTTGCGTCGTGTTTTGCAAAACGGGACGGCTCCGCATGTCCACCCTGTGTCCTCTACAATGCTCAAACTCGACAGAAAGTGGAGTACTTGGTGAATGAACATAACACAATCAGTTAAAGATCTTAAAACGTCGGCTCTGGCCAAGAACCTCTGAAATACAAGTGTCCCAACTTTGGCGTGTAAGTTCCACCCCGCGTCCAAAAGTGTCCACGTCACTTCGTCGGTCCGATTAAGTCTCCAAAAGAAACTTTTGGAACCCAAATGCCAACGCTGGTAGTAACTGAACGTTCGCGTCTATCGAATCAGGACAAACAAACGATTTTGTTTGTCGTACGATTGAATTGCACCTGACTTGCCACAGTCCAGCCCATATACACGACAATTTAACGGCGCACACCTCTGCTGATATTTTTCATTTCCCCAGAGCTGCGCAGCATTTCTCCGGTCTCTCTCATCCTCATCATCATCAACAACATACCGATACACAAACAAGGGTATACAGTATACACGTCACATGCCGTTTAACGCCATACCCGGTGCTGGTGATAAATCTGAATTTAATAACACACACGCCAGACATCCCCCCACACACACAGTAGAAAGCGAAGCTGCCATCACCACGTCGTCACACGACACCCAAGTCGCTCGTAAAATCCCTGGTTCTGTCTGCACCCGGCGTAGAAGTGGGTGTGATGTCAACTTACTTCATATTCCCAGACCGGACGACAGCTGCTTTCGACGTTGACGCTGAAGCATCGAGGTTTTTTTTGTTGCTGTCGTTGGAGCTGGTCATTAGGACCTGTGTTTTCTATCCATTGATTCGGAAAAACTGTGATCGATCGCCTCTTTTTCCGTGTAACATTCAATAAATAGATATCACGTCAACACTTTTAGTGCAAGAAGCAATCGAAATAATAATGATCTTTCTTGATTTTGCAGAATTTCTGCTCAACAACGTGCATTACTGCTGTGCTCAGTCTAGCATATAATCCTGTTCTAGATGGTAGCACAAATCAAATGCAATTTCGTGGTATAAAACGATTGTGTCGAAAGCCGTATGAAAAGCAGCTTTGCGTAACTATTTTCTAGTAGCACGTTATCGTTTGTTTCGTTGGTTGCGTGAACTTCGAATCAATACTACACTCTGCGTCACAACTACTGTTATATCACAATCAAACGATATATATGGTTCTACGAATCATTTCTAGTTATTTATACAAACTAATATGGATAAACTAATGTTGAGTGAAACATTAAAAAGTCACAAATCGGCCGCCCTTGACCAAACACTGCCACATAGAAAAACAGTCATGTGAATAATGTACCACCAGTTGTGACATAAAATGTATAATACTATGTGGTAGTATTAATCCAACTTGCCAAGCGGATTGCGGCTTGGCATTGGGCTAAAAGCCGCGAGAAAGCAACATGTCAAAAAGTGTGTGTTCTGTGTTATGTAGGTACCACACAACACACAATTCACATAAAAAAGAGACAACTGCTCATTCCATCAAATCACGAAACACAATTTGCATTTCGCATCCACAGCCACAGCAGTCCATTAGGGTATCTTCGGCCAGTGGGTGGCACGTTTGTGTTTGTTCGTTAGAAGCACAGTCTACACTGGAGTTAACGATTTCCCTGAATAATATGTTTCTATGAAATTCGAAAAACGAACCTTACAGTAGCATCAAATCGGTCCATCAGGATTACATTAAAGCAAACAAATAATACAATAATATCAAGGCATTCGTCTCACACTGAAACACACAACTTCTGAAATATATTTGAGTAATATTTTAATTGTTTCAGGTTTTAATTTGTCGAGGAAGGATGATAAATGTTGCGTAGAACTACTTCTAGCGTTACGACAAAGTATCTGTTGATCCCAGAGCTGGCTACGAATCTCTGATACTTTCGGAGTAGTATCTCGAGTTGAAGTTTCAAGAAAATTGTAATTCCCGAAACATTCGAACGAATCCTGAAATTCGGTGAAATTTTTCAAGGAATTCAGGCTCTAGACGGTAACGCATCATTGCGAATGCCGGTCACGTCGAGGTTGAGCATCGCCCGCGCGAATGCAATGAGTTATCTGCGAGTGAGAGAGAGTGTTTGTGTTTAGACAGCCGCGCATGCGGAAAATTGTACATCGGCGAGTGTGTGTGTGTTGCTTGGCGCGATGATGGAAGATGATAATTTGAATAGTAAGCAGTTTCAGGCTCATAATTTTTACACAGCAGAAAACGTAAGGTAATGGTAAATAGAACATATAATTTATTGATGAGAAAAAGGCATCTCATTCGCCGGATCGTAGGACTTTACTTGTTTCTAGCATTGTTTCAGGTATGTATAAGTAAAGCATACACTCGCATACGAACGAGGATCCAAATGTAGTGCTGCTGGTCGGACAGTGGTCTTTATAGGCCCATTAGAATCTATTTTTAATACCAAACAATGTGCCACTGCATTTGGATTGTATTGACATGGGGTTTGATTGTAACGCCCATAGCAGACGGTCACGTCGACTGTAACGTCATGGAATTTGATGACCTCGACGACACGATTCGAATCAAGAAGCAAACACACATTTACGAGTTTACTCTAGTTATTGCGGTTTAGTATAAAATCGTACTGTTCAATAGAAGTATAACGTTTGTTTTATTTCCAAGAGTTGGCGTTATTGTA
>JANTBZ010053305.1:0-10023 GCA_024741255.1 Exechia fusca | reverse complement strand
ACACTTACCCATACTACGACACGAACCAACCATTCACCCACAGATTCATACCACATCGAACTTTCTCTCTCGCAAGAAATGTTGTGCGTTCGGTTTGGGCGACATTCGGGACGAAATCTATCGGCTACAGACAAGTTGGAATTGATGATTTGCCATTTGATTTGAACATCACTGCGAACTGAGTGTACGTATGATACTTATAATAGTGACGTTTTTTTTATTATGAAATGTGTTGCTCTGATATTTGTTGCGAAAATGCTGCATAGATATACCGCGATTTATTAGTGAACACATCGATGTGGAAAATTATACCGGCAGAATGCGATTAGAGGACGCAAATATCCGTTGCGAATTTGCGTGCTAGATTATTCAAACCAAACCCGCAGATAGAGTGCATCGCGTTATTGTCCGCGTATTCGATTGTGGGAATAATTAATATACTGCAAAATAGTCGGAATTATTACCATAACTAGAATGCTGCACTATCACACCGTTGGCGTATCTCACTCACAGATATGCAGTCTAATGCCGGTATTTCAAATGTGCGGAACCGTATTCATTCATTCGTATTGGACTTGCTCATCGGCATCGCGTATGCTTAAAATAGTATTCCGGACTGCTGAATTTTCGTTTATTAAATACATTATTAGCCAACACCGTTTGCACAACATTAATAAACATCATGCACTTTCAGCAAATTGAAATGACTTTGGGCATGCATAAGAATTTCAAAGAATAAATCTATACATCATATTTCCATTTGAATCCTCGTTGGTTTTCAAATGTGTGGTCTTGATGCATAATGCGTAGCTTATCGTTTTCCACGCGATGCTCTCCGTTAAGCACATTTCGCCGTATGCATGCGCACACAAAACATGATATTTTCCGACGTTAGCTCGTCGCACGTCAGCAACAAAACTTTGCGGGATCTGACTTGCGCACTCATCGCAATCTTGTGTGCAAGCAACGCTTGCGCCAGTGCGCGCAATTTAGGAATGCAGCGCTTGCGGTTTAGTTAGGCGAAGGCGAAGACAGACAGAGATAGACAGACAGACACGAGGTGAACTTGCTCTCGAAGTTGAAAAAACAACAATGATTTCTACATGTATATGAAAAATATGAAGATAACATGTAGCTCATGCTTGTATATGTTGAGTACAACAGTGCTTTTTTAGCATAGGGAAAATTGTTGCACACTTAAAAAACGGAGATAGTCTAATGCATTTTTAATTTAATGTGTCTTCTATCAATATTTTTCTATGAATATAGAATCTGAACGTCTTTGGCCTCTTATACAGAATCCGTTGTCCTTTATGTGTTTTTGGTGTTTCCTTACGACACTTCATATCCAATCTATGCGCTGGGAACAACCTACGAAAAATTATAAAAAATATCGAATGATTGACTTCAGGGACATGTGGGGCAATTTTTGCAGGGCTGCATCATATTTTTCCCATATATCTTCAATACTAAAAATCATTTAAATATGTGGTTTAAGAGCCGAGAAGATAGTCACAACAATTTTATCCGGTGTAAGCCGGTGAATCAAATTAGCGTAATTCGATTTTATTTTATTGAAAAACATAAATAAAGCTTATTAATCATCTCCGACTCCTAATTGTACAGTTGCCCTCGTTTTTTGCTAATAGCTCCATGAATTGAATTTCTACAATAAAACAATGTACTGCAAAAACATAGCCTGATGAAGTGTTTTTCCGTTTCGGAATCGGCTGCAAATTACGAATGTGGGAGCTCTTACTATGCAAAAACTGATATAGGGAAGATATGGTTAATTATATCTATCTCATAATATTCATCACATGGATAATATTCTCGTTGGTTTCACTTCAATCACGAGAGGTGGTGAGATCATCGCCAGCATCGTCAGCTCCGCAGTCCGAGTCCGGCATGGTCACAAACTTAGGTTGTCATTGAACAAGTACCTACATCAACCTACAATACGTGATTCTGCCGCAAAAGTTCACCATTTCGGATCGATATGTTGGTGCAAATATATTATATGTTGTATGCTCTGGGGACATTCTCGCCACAGCACGATTGGCAATTAGACGTTATCGTTGCGAACTTTTTCGAATTACTTCTGAGGCGCACCGAAGTCAGTTTCATGTGTGTGTGTGTGTGAGTTTGTTGGGGGTGTGAAATGTGGCGGCAATGGCACGCTCTATTGACACGCGAATGATGATTATTATCTGTATAAATATTGTATGCCGCCGCCTTTGTCACGCGCGTCTCGCTCGAATATACTGCAGAAAAGTTTCCATCAAATCAAGATGACACGTTTCGTGGTTGGGTGGGGTAGAATTGATGGCGGTCCTCATTGCAATCGCGTTGTGTGTGTGCATAAGGACCGTGACAAGACAAAATAGAAAAATATAAATAAAAATCCACATTGATATCGGACACGACTATTCCATTATGTCCGGAACATAACGAGGCAGTTTTTTTGTGTTTTCTGCAATTCATACCATTGGAATTTAATTTGCCAATATCACTGATGATCGTACACACAAACACAGCTTAATTTTATGTTTTGTATGATGTACCATAATGACATGTCACAGTTTAAATCGTAGCACTTGTGCCCACACAACATGAGGTTTCAATCAATGTGCGGTGTCATGCGATACGACCCCCAACTAGTGTGTGTGTGTGTGTGTGTGTGTGTGAGTACAAACCACCTCATTATCGTGTGCGATCCGATTAGATTACGCACCAGAACTGTAGACTGTGAGCGACGCGCATTCGTGCGTGTCAGTTGACACATTCCCGTGCACACCCCCGGATATCTGCATGTGTGGAGAATATGTGCGGTGTGAAATAATCAGTTTGAATGCGCCGTAGGGAAGAAATACCTTGTTCAAGCTACCCTCTGACGCCAAGACCGCATACAAACGCTTTTAGTCATAAGATACTTGTATATAGTTCGGATGTTGGGCGTCTTGAAGAATATGTTGAGACGGATGATTTAATTTATATGCTTCACGCAAAACTACCTCATTTATGAAATAATTAAGCTCATTGGAACAAGAATTAGAGAATAGAATAGGGAAAAGGATAGGGGGTTGAAAATTGATTTAAAGCTTGATAATGTAGACATTTGATAAATATAAATAGAGTCTAAGTACAACATGGAGAATAGTTATTCAGCTGAATTTTCTGGACTCAATAAGATTACGACATAGATAAAGTGGCACCGTAGTGAAATATTATCCAGTTTATCGTTAATGTACACAGTTTATGGAGTTTCTCTAGTTCCAACAAGTCTATTATTAATTTTGTGTTCTGTAGAAAGGTAGAAAGAACTAGTTGCAGTTCTCATAGCGAAAGTTTCTTCAACCCGGAAGTCCGAAATTGTTGGACAGTAAGCCTCATGCCATAGACGAGCGCAAGGCGGACATTCGTGCAAAAATTATGGCTATTCCATCGCCTTTTTAAAAATGTATTCTGAAATTGATTCAATCAATTTGTACGGGGCTATTGAAATTTCGATATGTTTTTTGTTTTTTGAGAATCTGTTGATTGGATCAAAATTTCAAAATTCATTCGATGTTCTCATGGGTATATACCGAATATGGCGCATCCTGTACCTGTTCATACGATTGTACTTAATAAGCACACCCACACAAATACTCCTTGAAACTTTAAACCAAAAACCAACCATCAACTATCAACTTCAACATCAAATAGTATTGTACACTCACGTATACCGACATTTTATGCGGTTTGCGGGTGCTGCACATACACACCTCCACACACACACATACTCGCACACGTGAACTCTGATCCGTCCGGCGGCTTCGTCTGTTTTTCCATTTGGCACCCATTCGATCGGAGCGACGAAAGTGCTCGGGCATGGGGTTTGTGGAATTTTATGCGTGTGTGTGTGTGTGCGTATCTGCGTGTTTGCGTGTCGGTTTTCCAAGTAACCTTAACCGGATTACCGCCGAGCGTGGAGCTCGCACGCCGGACAAATAACGAGGTCAACACTCCGAGTACAATCATTGCTGCACATACGGCTAACTTTTCGCTTGTGCAGAATCACACACGAACTTTTCGCTTTCGCCAATACGGCGATGCAGTGAGCATGTAGGCGATAGTGCATGCGTGTGCGCCCTCTCGACAATGTTTGCAGCACAATTGAATTTCGCCGATTAGCGGCTAGAGATTATGCGTCAGTTTTGTACAGCAGTGCGTGTATGCTCGAAACTAGTGCGGAACAATCGTGATTATGTTCAACATCCGGACATGGCAATTCGTTGTCTTCAATGCCAACATACGCACACACTACACAAGCGATTCAATGTTGGAGCTGGTTCAGATTTCAATGGATTTCCTATGTTGCAGCTCATGAAAATCGTTTTTTCCGAATGTACGATTCCGTGTGCAGTCTTAAGTGTGCCGTGTTCAGTGTTGAGTGTGTGTGTATGGATTATGGCTAGTTTTCAACATAATGCATATATTCTCAGCATATATACCGTACTCTATGTACTTGAAGTACGACTGTCGGCCGACGCCACTTGCCAAAACGGTTGAGCTGTCGCTGTCGTCGCGTTCATAATTCGCCATGTAATTATCGCACTTAGAACCCTTCGAATTATTCATGTGCTCGCTAAACCGAGAGGCCTTGGCTTCCTTGAATCGTACACAGAACTTCACCGACTGGCCAATCCTTGGTGAGATTATATCGCAAGTCTAGTAGTGTACATCGAGATAGTAACGACTACCGCTTCGTGCATGGGCAGCAACATAAAACATAGCACACACACTGGCACAAACACCTGCTGCGATATGCTTTCCGACCTAAATAGTTTGCCATTACCCGGAGGCGTGTGTAACACATGTTTAATGCCCTTTGTGGGAAATCCAGTGCAGTGCGTCTGCAGGCGCCACGCTCGAACGGAACCCGGCGGAGTTATGAATGTGCGAACTTGCGCGTACACACACACACACACACACATACGCACATCCTTGAACTCGAGTGCATCCAGGGGCAGACACGGATTTAGGGATGCGGCGTTGAGTCCGACATTTTGAGAAGACATAAACACACGGACTAACCCAATACCGCGCATAAAACATATCGCTTAGATTGGCAGTTTTAATAATAATGTAACAAAAGACGTAAAATGTATTGAACTCCATGATAATCGTACAATTTTGAAATTGTTCTAGGCCAACAGAAATAATTACATTTGATTTATATAAATCATCAGGACAAGTTATTATTTTTCCACAATTCACATCATTTCATAAGTTGAAAGACTAACAGGCAACATTACTATATATAATAGTTCGTTAGAATTAACTGACCTATGCTCGATATGATTTCAAGTGACAGTGTATGCAACACACACTCGAATACATCCAATCCCACACTGCTATGTAGGTTTTCCGACGAAAATTGCAACTCCTAGAACCGCCTTCGATCCCCTTCGTGTGTATCGAAACTTTATGTGGGTATTACGGTCGTAATTGGTTTATCGTGAGCACGTAAGCGCACACAAGTGTGTGAGAACGCCTCTATCGAAGCGAAGTAGTTGTGTGGTGTTCTGTTCATGTGCTAAATTATCTCGTCGGTGAGCCGATGATAACCGATGATATATTTTATATTATATTAAGCCGATGATATATTCGATTTTTGCACACACTCACTTCGCTTATTTCAAGCTGTACACCAGAAATCCAAGGACAAAAGACCATTGAAGCCCAGATATTATTCAAGTTGTATGGCATAATTATTCCTTTTCTATTCAATACTGTATTGATGCACTTTCTCGGCAGTTACCTTGTAAAACAAATTGTCCAAGCAAGCAGTGAATATATGTACATAGCACTGAAAAATGCGGGGACCTGCAGCCCGATATTCTACACAGCAACGGAGGTACTTTGTTTTGGGGTGCGTCGTTTGTTGGGTGTGCATCATGAAATGAATAAGAACGCGTACAGGTCACCGAAAAATGGGTTGGAAGAATGATGTCTGATTCGCGAAGCTTGCATACTTTGGTCTGCGAATCTTCAACCCCAACATAAACATTTTAGCGGTAAGCCGATCCGTTCGGGTTGGTGTGTGTGAGTTGTGCCTATCGCAGCATAAACCCCAAAACAGTCTGTTTGCTCAGCTCTTATTATAATGCGTAATACATTACCCCGAAAACGGCCGAAAACCTGTCTCCTTTGCGTCGCCATATTTTCTTCGATAATATGGATACGGTTTATGCGCACCCTGCGTCATCCCCGCAGAGCAGCATTCGCACACTAAGTGGGACCAACACGGAAAATCTACATAAGCAATGCAGCCCCGCACCCGCCGTTCGATGCGGTGTGCATTGCTGGTGTTTGTGTATGTATGTGTTTTGGATCTTATATGTATGCATGTAACCCGAAACCGCAACACTTTCCTCGACCCCAGCCCAAATCCGACACACACTCTGCTCTCACTAGAGAAAAATAAAATTGGTATGATGTGATGACCACACATACCGTCGTAACATGCGGCGGGTTCGTGGCGGGTTTCGGGATTCTTACTCGATCGAAAAACTGCTAGCGCCAGAGATTTCCAGTGAGTGGAAAAAGACACACAGCAGCCACAGCATAAAAGGTGTGTTTCATGCGGCCTTTTCTCTCTCTCCATCTATCCGTACAACGAATATGTTTCATATTCCGACGTTGGAGCGTGTAAGTGTGTGATGTTTGTGCGGTCTGTGGCTTGTGCTATGCTTTGACGCAACTTATCGTTATCGAGACGCAGATATGTTTGGAATATGAACCGTTAAGGTTGCCATATGTGTTGCGCGTTTTTGTGTTCTGTCTCTCTTTCACAAAGCTTTGTTTTTGCGGTGGATGTGTTGAAGGTTCATATGAGCGTCTTCGGTCTGCGTTCAATTTATTCATGAGTCCAAGTGTTAGTGGATCCATTCAACAGCATGTGGTTGAAATGATAAGAAGGATATTATTTTCAAAGTGCGATGTGTGGTCGTTTTTTTCTTTATGCACATTCACTAATATTTTGGTAAATCGGTTGTTATATTCAGCTACATTGGTCAGTTTCCATCGCTCATCGATTTATTAAAATTGTTTGCGGCTGATTGATCCGATTGGTTCGGCTTCATGATACAATGCATATTCTATCCAGGTAAAATGCATGAATTAACATAAAAAACAAACTAGACTCCACGGTTCCACCGAGAATTTAAGCTCAGTTAAAAGTATGTCTGGCGAAATTCAATGGCAGTTGATAAAGTAATGCATGATTCACGGTATAAATTGATTTGTGCTTCGATAGATCCTCAATTCACTGCGCAAATTTCGTTTGAATGTAACTGCTAAATTGATGTGTGAATTCGTTGGTGCTATATTCAGTTTGTACTAGTATGATTCAATTATTACATACATACATATGCGCATGCGCGGAATAAATATTTAAATGTGTTAATTTGTGTGACGTTGACCTCCAGTCCTCTACGTCTCAGATTTTCCGAGTGGCTTGCATTCCAGCACAATGTGATGTGTCTATGCTGTCGATGTTTTCACTAAACATACGCATACAATAGGGGTCCCAGCAAGTAAACAATTATTCCAACTTTCGAACTTTCCTTCAATCTTCGCCACAAAACAAGCAAGCAGTTTCCAACTTCAGAATATTGCGCACACATATTATGACGGTGTGTGGCTTCATGTGCGTTGATCTTTGATGTTTGCTGAACGGCAACAGACAGAAAAGGCACAAGACAATCGTGAAATTATGTAGATTAATGGTATAGTTAGACCAGTCTTGTGAGTGTACGAAATAATATATTTATCGCGTAACAGAGATAAGAGAGAGAGACCTACAAAAGCTTTATGTTTACATTACATTTAGATGTCATATGTTCACTTACATTTCGAACATTAAATTATGATTTCTTGCAGTACAATGGAAGGGAATTCAATTCTTGAGCCTTCAAAATCTAAATGCAGCTCAACTGTCAATCTCAGAAAAATGTATAAATGTTTACCAATAAACATGTCGAAGTAATAAAAACCGCTATCGCAGCACTTCAATTTAAAACAGTATATCGATTGGCAACTTAGCACTTGACGAATTTAATTGAAACTCTATTCAACATTACTAAAAACACGGATCGCAAACGGAAGTTCGCACCCAATTCAATCAGGATAGAATCAATTGGCTGGGCGAAGAGACGAGAGAGTGCGCCTGCTGTGCAGTTTCGACAAACAATAACTGCATCATAATTGCACATCGAGCAAATTAGTTGCCAGGAAAAAACACAAACTCGCTCACAAACGCAGGCTTGCAAATATTTAAAGTGAGCAAACGGAAGCCATGTTGGAGCGCGTGCGAAAATGTGCCTATGTGTATGAAGCTACTTCTGGCTGAATCGGCAATCAATTAAAATTAGGGTTCGCTGTTTTTGATTGTCGATTGATATGAATGGTATCATAAACCATAAATTCTCTTAGAAGGTGAGAATCGAAATGTTCATTGAATATCACTTGCCTTTTCACTCATACACACATTTTGGTTGTCACTTATTAATGTAACTTGTTATGCTCCTAACTCGAGTTGCAATAAGTATTACATGTTGCGAATTAGAAATATTCTACTAGCATTTCGATCGGAATTCGCCAGCTAATATTGCATTCCGGAAACATGCACATCCACTCACTATAAGCCACTCGAAAAGCATATGTATTCATTCCACACATACTCACTGTAAGCACACACACATTCGCGAAATCTGATATAATCCTTTTGAATATGATGTGCGTCAATGAGCATGCTTTTGTAAGCAAACTAGCGCTCACAGCGTTCGTCCTATCGTGGAAACATACACACAAGCTTATATCCATATACACACATGCACACACATGCGCTCGCCAGATAAGCGCACTTCTGCCAAATAATGTTACACGCGACCGGCATGCAACGCTCTTGGTCAATGTGCATTCAACTGTGTGATGCGCGCATGTTATGCACAGCATATTGCTCTGAATAGTTCCCGAGTGGTAATACAAAATGTAATTTGTATACAAACGGCGGCTTGAATATTTCGGATTTAATTTCCCACAGCATTTTCAATTTCAAAAACCCAGCATGACTGTGGTTTGTCGACACGTGCCGCTAGTGTCAAATGAAAAATAGTGCATGACAAATCGCAGTTTGTTGTCTCATGAATTCGACACGTGAGTCGGCCAGTAGACAAAAAACACTTAACCCCGTATCGCACCCTCCTGAACCCTGAATTTCCGAATGATTCCCACCACAAGTGGGCGTGAATAATCGCTACACTCACCCTCGATTCAACCGTCATATTTCATAGCTATGCTTCGTCGTGTAATTCGATCCCTTATTTTATGTTCGCAAGCTAGGTTCGGTTAGCTATTTCCTATTTCTAATATTCGTGCTCATTTAGGCCCACGTGCAATAGCATGATTTGTTGTTACCGCTGGACCATAAATCGACAATCGCGGTTGATCGGCCAACAAGTTATAATAATTATATGAGTTACACGCAACATGCCGCGCAGAACTCGGCTACTGATGCTACTGATTGTTTGCCCATGTTATAATAATGGCCGCAACGATTACACACGCAGCCATGCGCGTGATCGATATCAATTCCAGCTACCGTCGTGTGCTCACGGCAAACATGCGCATGTGGTCCCGAAATACATTGTGAATGCACGCGTCATGTATCAATCTCGCATATTGATATTATTCAATCCTCATTTCAAAATTGCCAGAATTCACCTCGCACGAATGGGTCACGGATGTTAGATTCGGTGCAAATTACGTTTTATAATACGGAATTATAAATAGTATGTTGAATGGAATTTGAATTATAAAATAAGAATGTACTAAACGCATTTTACTATGCACTTTTAAACTTTCTCTTTAGATTTTGTTCCTTCCAGGTTACTTATCACAATCATATAATATAGGAAAACATTTATTTCCACACAACCAGAACAGTTTAAAAAAATATATGTTCGTCGAGAGGAA
>JANTBZ010053294.1:0-10023 GCA_024741255.1 Exechia fusca | reverse complement strand
CGTTGAATGTTTTAAAAGAATGTTTATTGAACAAAAATTCATCGTCGCATGTTTTGTGTGACTTACAAAACGTAAAAGAAACACAACTTCGTGTATGTTTCAATTAATGAGATAGACTAGTAGCATGAACTATATGTTGGAGCATATTTCTCTACAACATGAACAAACCTACTATATAAAGATGTATCTCTGTTTTGAATACCACGACGATCGCGTGCTCAACACAACACGAACGGCAAAAAGAACCGATAAAACCGGAAGAGTGGCGCGAGACACGTAAATGACCGCACATCGGCGCCTCAGCGCTGGTCTTGTACTATAAAATTAAAAACGCATCAGGATGTTGTCGTCGTCATTGCTGTCCAGGCCGCACCTCGACCTTGTGCGCACGCTCATGTCGAGAGGAAACACACTGATTGCATAATAACGACACGACTCGACTCGAGCACGATGCACTTCCGATGCACTCACGCGCGCAATCCGACAATGCTCGACCAGCACATATCGCATCGATACGCGCGATTTATGGTGTGTGTTTTTTTTCAACCATGCGACTAGACGTCGCCGTCATCGGAAGAACAAACAAAATACAAACATAAAAAAACAACTCTTACCTGCACCGCACAATTGAGGAAGCAATTATTCTGGCCGGGCCCATTCAGCAGTCCCTTGGTGGTGGCGTCCAGGAGCTGCGATGGCGGCGCCTGTTGCGAGGCGACGATGGCTCGATTGTTGTTGAACTGCTGCTGATGCTGTTGCTGCTGCTGCAGGTTGGCCTTGCGCAAGTGCTGACTGACGGCGGTGTTGTGCTGATGCTGGAGCTGATGCTGGTGCTGATGCTGTTGAAGATGGCTGGCGGATTGGTGGTAGACAGCGCCGATCATGGCGGTGCCCTCGTCGCCGTACGGCAGAAACATGATGATGTTGCGGCGACGGCGAATGCAGACGAACTGACGACGACGAGACGACGTCGATTACAGCTGCATGTTCTGGAAAAACGGAGCAGATAAGAACATAGCGCACATCACACATCAGTCAACGATACACAATTTATCTCATCTCATTGTTGGTGAGTAGGCTGTAGAGTGCCAAAAGATACGCCCACTTCTCATACGTGTATGTAATAAAAATATGTAGAGTAGAGTTGCTAGTTCAGTCGGATGCTGTTCGACTGTTCGTGCAACTGTTGTTGAGGTGGTATATTATATTTCAACCTATGTTCTCAAATTAAAATCCAGTTTACCTGTCTACAATGTGTCCATACAGAGCATGTTGAACACAGTATTTTACATTAACATGCTTGAATACAAAAAATTAAACCTAACACGCGCGATTGGATTGGAATAAAATTTGAACCACGAACAATTCTCAATAGATTATTTTTCGACATGATCCGGGCAACTATCTGCATCATATTTTCTGAACATTGTGTCGACAGAAAATTACCACTCCCCTTTAGATTAATCCATTGTACTTCAAGTCTGTTTTGTTTTTCATATAACTTGGAAACATTGAATGTTTCTTTTGAGATCAAGCCGAGATCGAACGAATTGGCCTACCTATGTTCCAAAAGGAATCAAGTTGGGAAAATATCCCATTATATTTGTTTCGAGATCCAAAAAGTATGCCCGTCTGCGAGATCATCTACTCTACCCGTCATAAACCAGATCATTGCATTGCACGATAGGCCCACCGAATCTACACAACTTCAACGTCAACGTCGCATAATTTTATGCACATGACACACATCGAACCCAACCAACACACAGAGCAGAACAGCCAGGCAACAGGCACACACACACACACACACACACACACACACACACACACCTCGCGCACACTTCAAATATATGCTCAAATGCTAATCCGCGCAGTCGCCCCATTCCATATCAAATTGGTTTTCGAAAAAAAAATCATCCGAAATGAAATGAGCGCGCGTCTCTGGGTGCGCATACGGACAAATTACCATAGAATACCGATGAAATCACAATCTCTAGCACATACATGTGTGTGAGTGTGTGCGCTTGAGCTAAGGTTGTTGTGCTGCTGCTGATGACGGTGATGATGATGTGCCCATAGAGCTAGTGAATATGAGCGCGCATGCCAGCATATTATACACTAGTCGTATGACAGCGCGCGACATCGACAGCATATTAACCGCACGAATTTATGGACGTGCGCGCGAGACTCAGCCATTATATTATTGTATGTTTACACACATTCGCGTGTGTGTGTGTGTGTGTGTGTGCCGTATGGAAATCAATACACACATACGCATAGACGTGCGCATATGTACGTATGTGCGTGACGTTATGACTGGAATAAAATAGCATACAATCGCCGCTGGGATTGGTTGATGTTGGCTGTCTCTTGTCTACCAAGGTGCGAACAGGCGCGGAGGAATTCCGACCGCCGCTGATCGTTGGCGCAATGATCGATGGCACACACGATAGCTCGATAGTAAAAATAATAATAGTTGATGCCATTGAAAGTCGCGCTGCGTGTGTACTCGCAATGTATGCGCGACATGCTAAACGATTGTTTCGCTGGAATCGCGCGCGATTTAAGTGCACGACACACGTTTGGATAAATCAAAATTTCTATTGTGTGTACTTTGAATACTAGTAGATGCGTGCTAACATGTGCGACGATTTTAATGTTCGTGAACATTTGGCTATTTGAGTTGTGGTCGTTATGATATGCTGACATGATGTTTGCTTGTTTGCGATCGATCAATGAAATATTCGGTTGAGCCTGATGATTATTCTAGTCGGTGAAACGTAGCAATTGTATGATAAACGCGTGCTATGAATACTAAACCATTTCGAGAGGGCTGATGTCAAATGGCGCATGAAATGTCTTGTATCTCAAATGAAAATTGGAATGTTAAGAATTTTAGCAATAACTGACAAATGCGGATTCCGAAATCGTTATAATACGGGAGCATTTTTCTGTCAACTTTTCCGTCGTAATTATTATGCTCAAGACATGGTAAACATGCCAAATCATCACTATCATAACTATTGCACTTTTTCAATTTATTTGTATACTCAACTTTGGGTCATATCTTGAAGAATAACAAATATGCTGACATGATATGTTGTCCGTTGTCCTCTTCCGATCAAACATAAATGAAATATTCACTTGCGCCTGCTGATCATCCCAGTCGGCTAAACATTGCCGAACGTATGTTCTTGTTGCTAAACGCAAACTTGCTCTGTGTTATGCTCTGAATTCTCGAGCACCATTTTGTGCGATCGTTTTGTGATTCTGCCCGACTAGTGTATTCGCTGCTCGCCACTGCACATGGCACACGGCGGAACCGCTCTCAGGTGCGCAAACAAATTAACATTCCACACGCGCACGCGCGCACAGCATCACAAACGAGCTGTGCTCTGCTCCGCAAAGATCTATTTGCCTGACGGTGTGCGCCGGACGCGCACACATACGCACATGCACGCACATCAACTTGCACACATGCGCGCGTCCGCTTGCAGGTGAAATACGCACACTTGCTGCACATATACACAACCGCAACGGCATCAATCTGTATCTGCGCTTCGAACACTGTATCAGCGAGCACTTGTGCACTTGTTTTGCTGTTCTGCGCTCGCTTGAATGGCTCTCCGAAAAATTATTATACAACACACGTGCTCAAACACACACACTCACACACATCGACGTGCCGAAACTAGAGTATATGTTCCTTCGATCGTATTTTCCAACCGATTTTCAAAATTGGAAAACATTTACAATATTCGACATAATTCGAAAAAAATAAATGTTGTCAACTACATCATTTGTCGCTCTTCAAATGAGTAGAACATCTTTCCTGTGTAGCAATGAATCTTCGAGAGATATCATGAGTTCTGCAATATCCAATTCAAAACTAAATTCTAAGTAACTCGAATAAAAATATTCTTGTTGGACATTTTATCTCTCAACAGGATGAAGCTAAGAATTATTTTTCTACATTTCATTCAAGCCTCGTTATGACGTTTTGAAATTCAATAAAATATTTAAAGAAAATGCAGTTTTCACCAATTCATCTATGACCATTACAATTAGGACATTCAATTTTAAAATTTAGCCAGTGTTCGATTGAAGATGCCCCTACTCTATCTATCGGACAGACAGCCGGACCGGATCGACGTGCAATTGCACGAACGCGTTAGCAGCTAGAACGTGTGGCAGAATCGGCGCACGTGCTGCTGCTTGAGTCGATGCGCCGCCGTGCCGCTCCAAATGAAATCACGGCGGCGGCATTCACGGTTGAATGCTCGCGATTTGTTCGAATGGTAAATGCGCGTTACACCGAATGATTATATTGTGCACTGCTGCTGTGAGTTCACTGACAGAAACAGGTAGTGTGTGGTGGGACTGTGGGATTTGGCGAGTTATCGATCAGTAGTTGCAACATAATTATGCTGAATTCGTTGAAGGAATAAATTCGGCGAAATTAGGATCGTTTTATCACACATCCGAATGTAATTCGAAACCAACTTTTCACTTCAGCTGAGCATAACAAATTTAAGTTCGAAACTTCATTTATTTTTCACCATCAAAGTGATTTTCTTTGTCAATTTGAATCGAATGAAATGCGCCCAACTGACCGCCTCTATTAAGCCATGTCGGAAAATGAGATGTGTTTCTTCTTTTTAGTCATATCTATGTGTTACACTTTCTTTGATCATTTTGGGCTTGTGCTTTCATACATCCAACCAATTCTAACCAAAGCGAATGATGAATCATGTTCAATAAATTATGATCATTCAATGGACTCGATCATCATCATTTCCAACAGCGCTCCAGAGCGGTGGTGCGTTTATCTGGAGCGCGCGTTTTGGATGGGCGATGTGCGCAAGCGAGCGGTGAATGGCGGTACTTTGCTCACGGCGCGAGCATTGAACTCGATGCCGCCACACGCACACACACAAACAACCTGCCCAGATACGGTTCTATCGAGTGCTCCGTTTTTCGGTGCAACAAAACGGCGCCATCCCATTAGCATATGCGTGTGCAGACAGTACGATCACTCAGTGGAGTAGACAAGTGACTTTTGGGTGTTTAACACCCCAAAACAAAACAAAAAACACTTGAGTATATTTTAATATTCATCTTCAGAATTCATAGAGTGAGACTCTTCATTGGGAAATCACATATTTCCGAGATTACTGAACATTCTTGTTCAGTTTACTAAGGATATAAAACAGAAGCATTTTCGAAAACCCTTTATATCGATCAAGTACCAACGATCAAATCTTTGAAAAGAAGTATTCTCGATTCATTATACTTAGCAATGTCCCGAATAAATGTTTAGATAACTACGATCGAACAAACATCTTTCCTCCGTTAAAATTGTGATTTATACTGGGACCATAATTGAAAAGAAATAAGCCGTTCACTCACACCCCCAGCGTACAATCCTGGCTACGCCACTGCGTCCATTACGCGCTCCTCTAGCTATCTCTTGCGGCTGGTGAATATCGGCAAAGTGCGAGACGCACACGCATTATCTCTTCAGCGCCGGGATGCGATATGTGATGCGATATTTCGCATACAGAATACCTGGAAATGGCACGTGTACTATGTTGTTTGCCAAACGGAGAGGCTCGTTGTTTGTGCTCTTATCTGCGGTATCCGGACACCGGCTGCGAAGACCGTCGAGGAAAAGTAAGCGTATTTTGTTTGTCTTTGACCAACACCCGACACTCAACACCATACTCTCAAAAACTACCCAAACCTCGTAACGATCGTGTCGAACAACATACACTAGCACAGCACAGCTGGATATGTTGATGTTGATGTTGCGTCTAATCGGACAAACACAGCCTCTCACAAACCGACGAAGAAACACGCGAAGATAAAACATATCATCTTCGGCCAGGTGCGCCCGAAGAACCCCTGCTGTCATACATATATATTTTAATTCAAAACCATCAACTTCGACGGTCTGCTGTTGGGGCTGGCTTCTGTTTGCCTCATTTGCATAATTATCGCTCGCAAATTCCAAGAGCTGTGCGCGCGGAGTGTCCGAATGTGTGCCATACTCATTAGTGTATAGCTCATATCTCTTCATACTACCTGCTGCTGGGTGCGCGTGCTCGATCCGCGCACAAACGATGGCAATAAATAAACTGCTCGCGCGCGTGAGCGTGTTCGTGCATAAATAATAATACAACATAAACTCGGACGTTTTACTACGTGTTTCCACGATTCATTCATACATTGATCGGCCGGACTGCGCAATGCGTAATTAGCATTGGCGACGAGCGACGATCGAGGTGTTTGTGCCGATGACGACACATGGACGGGTAAGGGGAAGAGTAGTGCAAATGTATGGAAAACACAGATTACATATTGAATGATAAAGATGACCTGAAGTACAATATGTAGTAATTTTCGGTCGACATAATGTTCAGGAAATATGATGCTGATAAACACTTGTACCATCTCGAAAAATAATCTTTCGAAAATTGTTCGTTGATCACGAGCTGAAGAGAATTGAATATAAATATTGTTTTCACAAAATTGTCCAACGTGTTGGGTATTATATCGTGTTTTGCAAGAGCTTGTGAATTATATTTTGATTAGATTTGCATTGTCGATATCGCTAAATAATTTTTCTTCGTCTTAGAACTCTCCTGGTCAACGACGCCATGAACGATGATGATGTCGAGTGCTCGAAGTGAATGGCAGCATGCCACACACACATACTCAGTCACATGCGTACGATCAACACAATAATTACGCACGGAATGCGCATGTGCACAAAATGCCATCACGACACACGTCGTGTCAACCTTGGGCGGCGATCGAGCGATGAGTACGAGTATGTGCTAATCTATGCTCATAGTAGTTGCGCTTTGACAAACAGCGATAAAAAACCGGTTTGATCTTTTGTCGCTGGCGTCAATAAAATACTATATGGCTATTGTAATTCCAATAATAATGTACAACATATTCAATATTCTGTTACATTACATATTCAATTGGCCGCGCGAGTGCGGCATCTTTTATCAAGCGCACTTATCGAGCGCGTACGAGCGTAAATTGATATTCAACACACGAAGTTGGAGCAGCGGCGCATGTTGACAAAACCAGCCGCTTCGGCGATCGTGCGCACCCAGAGATCGCGTGTCGGCGGCCGGCACACGCTCGCCGAGTATGTGGTGTGTGGAATGTGCGTTGATGTTGCCGTCGCCCGGGCACGGTAATTATTATTGCGCTGGGTGGCGGCCGGCAAACGAGCCGCACCTCAACGAATTATACACGCCTGGACCGCCGTTGCTGCAGAGCAGCGTAAATCACACTGTAGAGCAGAGTCTGGCGGACACTGCCAATATTTTATAGTCGATGAACATTCAGAAGGAATTTTCCTACTTTTATGTATTTGGTAAAAAAGTTAAATCATGTCGGTTTTGTCTAATAATAAATAGAGAACTGTAATTAATGGAAGAATTTCAACTCGGTCAAAACAATGTTGAATCAAATCGGTTTGGTCTTATGCTCAAAAGCACGATTTAATATTATCAATATTACCTACTGTAATATTTATCGTAATTCGTAAAAGTAGCATCATCGCATTCGAAATTCAAATTCGTTGGCACAGTATAACATCATGTTTTGTTTTTAAATCATCGATTAAACGAACGCGTGAAATATCGTATCTGTAGACTATCTACTCTATGCTCTGTCTAACTCAATTGCACACGGCAACCGGCAACTACAGAGTGATCTCCCCGCTCAGCTCCACAACTAGAGCTCCTCCAATGGCGCTGCAATTATGCATCGCGAAATTGTGGATTTCACTTCGCGGGTATTTTTTCCGGCATGTTGCGTGCTTCGTGGAATGGCGTATAGCTCAGTTCGAAATTCACGTACACGCGATCGAGTCGCAGAAAAATCACGTGTGCGCGATGTGCCTTGCGTGTGGGAACTGCAGAGAAATGCACGCAATCACACGCCAGCACATATGATCGTTCGTTCACACATTTATTTTTAGCTTGGTCAAATTAAGGTGAAAGTGCATACCGTTTTGCGAAGCGCTCAAGTTGTTTTTTTTCGAAACGCTTTTCAGGTGCCAACCGTTTACGCGGCCGCTTGTCGCAATTACCAACATACAGAGTGCCGACGGACTAATCATCACCATCACCAATAAATGTTGAGTAACAATGCGCCAACTGATTTCGAGTGCGTACGAGCACTAATCAATTTATTACAGGCGCACCGGAAAATCATCGGCTTTGTGAAACGCATTGTGCATTCGTGATGCATTGTGTGTGTTGAATTCCGAGCGATCCTTTGCATTGGAGTAGATGACGACGATCCTCATCATCATCAACATGAGGCGATCCGTCTTGGTTGTCGATGTTGCGGTTCAGCGGCGACCAGAGATGTTAATTTATTATTCAATCAATCATTTTCTCATTTTTTGTGAACATACAAATGCAGCATGAAATTATATTCGTATAGAAATTGGAATCGGCCTTCAAATTTGCCATACCAGATCAAAGTGGACAACTTACTAGTCAAACATGCTGTAGAAAATATAATATTGTAGGACATTTTTCGACGAGTACCCAATTGATTGGTTTTCTACTTCATTTTATACATGAGGACAGTTTTCCACAGTAACATCTCTGGCGGCGACCCTTTTCGGAGGTTCATGTTGATGTTGATGTTTCATGCATGCTCACAGACACGCACGCTTTCGAACCCAAACCACTTCTCCTGCGCCAACAGCATTGGGTCAACGCTGTGCGCGCGATCACGCGATTAATGAAATAAAAACAAATCGCCGTCATCATCGGCGAACAGCGCGCCGCTCCACACAGCGTATAATTTAATATTCGTGTGCGTGCGTGAGTGCGTGTTTTGGTCAAACAATCTCGGCGTGAGTTCGACGCGCCGCTGCATTTTTATCTCGCCGAATATGTACAAGGCGCAACACTGTATAGTATATACAGATGTATCATGCTTTCGGTTGGCCCGTTCGAAATTCGGCGCCCGCGGCTCCAAAAATCGACGACGCGGCTGACCTGAATTGTGCGCGCGCATTTTTTCGGTGGTCTCCATGACTGGTTTTTTGTCCATAGCTTGGGTGCTGCTGCAGCAGCATGATTTCGCGGGCGCGTCGCGCGTCGGAATTCCAAGTACATAATTACTCTCAACGCGCAAGTCTTCACCTTCGGACGACGTTTAGACGCAAGCGAGCGAGCGAGCGAGTTGATTAATTGCCGAACAATTGAATGGTCGAATGGGCGAATCGGTCGGCGGCGGCGGTTCGGACCGCCGAACTATTCGGACGAACAGGTGCCGTCGTGAAGTAATAGAAGTAGTCAGTTTTTTTGTTACATAAAATATGCGTCCATAGACTCAGTGCAGACCCAATGCCACATGAGATCGGGCCATAATATGGAAATAGTGTTGATGGATAATACCTGGGAAATACGAATTTATATTCGTCTTTTCTACCAGGAAACATTTGTATATTTTAGGAACATTTCTAAGGGTTTTCGTATTGAAGATTATTCTTTCGATGAATGAATTTATCGTTCTTATCAAACACTTAGAATTGTTCCTGAAATGTACAGATGTTTCACATTTCAGGAACATGTCTATGTGTTTTCCAATTGAAGATTATCCTATCGATTCATATTTTTTCGTTATTCAAAATTGGCTGTAAATTAGTCCTTCACAATTTTCCGCATGAATAAGGAACTTGCTCGGAAGTCAAGAAATCATTTGTAAGAAGACCTTTTTATGGATCTCAAGGCATAACTGCTCTTCCCCAATTCCTTCACTTCCATTTGACCACCAAACTTATTCGGACATTTACATGTTCGATTGAAATTAAAGGCCATGATTCGCAACATTAACATACTAAACATCGTGTTGGCCATCTTATATTAAAGGAGATTCGACTGCATACAAAATATGGAAATGTAGGCGTGCGACTGCTGATGGGTTCCATAGAACATAACATACATCATAAATTGAACAAATTATGTTCAGATCATA
>JANTBZ010053283.1:0-10024 GCA_024741255.1 Exechia fusca | reverse complement strand
CGTGGGCCACTGACAAGGGTCGAATTTCGCATACATACTAACAAATGATTGCTTTACTATCCACAAAAAGATTCAGTTCACTTATGCAGCTCAGTCTCTAGATATTTGGTTCACAACGTCAATAATTGTCTTGTGAAGAAGCAATTGTCACCCACTGTATATGGGGCTTATATGATTTGAGCCAACGAGCACACATGCACCCGCGCACATGTCTGTTCTGTCGTGTGCATGCTCATTGGTCAAAGAACCCCACCGATCGTCGTCGCACGCAGCACAGGCTAAACAATTCCACTAAGATCCACTCTAGCTAGTGCAGAGGAGTCTAAGATGCAGCATACATTCACATATACGGGTTGCATGCTGGAATGTTCATTAACAAATGAATGGGATGCGCTATGGTGTGTTGCTACATGCTACATGTATACAAGCGCAAACGTACGTATGCTGATCTTTGCATATTTGCTCGCATGAGAAACGTACGACGACGACGACCCGGGAGCACTTTCATGACTGTGCGTGTTATCAGAATAGTACGAGGCAAAGTTTGGCGACATTTCGTTATGATGTACGACGAGCACCGGCAGCACCAACAGCACCAGCATTTCTAGCATGTAGGAGCACAATCTCGACTGCACCATTATGATCATTTATACTTGCGAACAGCTCTACATAAAATAGTAGTTTTGCGACTACTCCGGCATTGATAGAATAAATAGTATAGCACGCGCTGGCACGCAAACAGCAGCAATGCTGCGTCGAGCACGCTGGGACAACATACTTGGCGATTGCTTAACTACGACAGTTATGCGTTGCCGGCATACGGAAGTCGAGTTTGAATTAAATGTCTATTATTCCGTAGTGTAGTATTAATTACAATAATATTTGGTAGCATAGACGGTGTGGGTGATTCACTCATAAAAAAAATCCTTTATTTAAGCTGCGCCTCAGCACAAATGTGTGAAGAAACATAATTCAACGTGCTTGCGACTGTTAGCGACAGACATTTTGGTTCATTCCGATTCTTTCATTTGAAGTATTTAATCCTGATTTCAATAAATGTTCAACTTTAGCCTTCCACCATTCAGTGCACATAATTACTATGTGGAATCATGTTCGCTGAGTTGTCGAGATCAAATTTCATTTTGTAGCGAACTTCGCCAACCGCGGCCAGTTCATTAGTCGCGAACACAGACAGTCGCAATGCTGGTTGTCTGTGTTGCACATTGCTACACATTTCGGAAAACAGGTCTCGAACAGAACGGCTCGTATTGAATTCTTCTAGTGTATTCGAGCAAAGTGTATTCTATATTCCGTTATCGCCTCGCTCACACTCGCACAATGAGAATCGATGCGGAGTGTGAGTTCTGACGGCAAAGGCAGCCAGGCCGCAACCAAAGAGCTTTTATTGATACCGAACGCGTCACGCTTTGGTCTGTCGATGCCGGTCGGTGTTGTTCCATTTCTTTTATCACAGCTTACTACTATATACGACCGACGTCGCCTTCTTCTTCATCAATAAATAATTAATTAGAGAAGACTGCATGCGCCCGGAGAGCGCAAAATACTTTTGTCGCGAAAATAATGGCAGAAAACGTGAAGAAAAGAACGCTGGGCGTAAATCACGCAAGGTCTAATGTTATTATCCATAATGCTACCAATGTACCAGCACAAGCTTCCAAAGTGTGCGTACTCAAGTTGGATAGGCTGGACGTCTGTATCGCAGGCTCGCCCATAGAGGTAGAGGTAACGGGGGTAATTTACGGCTGACGTCGAATCCGAGTAATACAATATAGAAAATTATTCGAGCAATTTGGCATTGATCTGGGTAATCTAATTCTATAGTTAAAATATTTGTAAAATTGTTGATAAATTTAAATGTATTTTATTTCGAAAATACGTACTCTACAAATATTCAAATACACACGAGACACAAGTACACCAATTCGTTGATGAGGAAATCTCTTGGTCTTGGTCTACAAAGTGTAAACACACAAACACAGACACACACACAGACCGCCGACCGTCGGTTTGGTCGCCGTCTTTCGCGGTCGCCACCACTTCCGCCAACGACGTCGTCTTAGCGCGCACAATTGAAATGAAAATGTGACAAAACGTGATTCGTGCAAAACAAAACGAAACCCTCCATGAACGCGAACGATTTCTTGTAAGCGAGCGTGCGTGCTTGTATTCCGAACGATATTGTTCTTCGGTCAGTGCGAGACCGCACTGCGGAGAAAAACAATTCAAAGACTGAAAATGTACAGACTACTTTCGAATTAATCGAGAACTGTTCTGTACGGCGTGAACAAAGCCAAGATACACTCCTACTCTACTTTGCATATGTGCACTCGCACTTGCCAACTTTCAGGGTGGCCAAATTATACTTTTTTTGTGATAATGCGACGTTGGGATAATTTATTGGGATTTATATCGACCGCCTAAGAATAGTGGAATGTTCGATGAATATTGTAAGTTTATCGTAAGTTTATCTCAGGCTTACTTTGTAGTCGGATGTAAGAATATAGGGATTGGGACTGGACTGCCCTGAGTTGGAGACTGAAAATGTTTCTATTACGATTGGCATTTTCCATTTTCCTTAAAGACGATACTAATTTCATAGACGTACTAATTTGGCCACCTTGTACCGATATGAAGTCCGTGCCGTCCACGTTATAGGCACCCCGGAGCGATGCTATGGGGAAGCTGCCAACGCCGGGAATTCGACACCGTACACAATAAAAAATAATAATAAAATACGCCCAGCGCGTGCGTCTGCGTTGGACGTGCGCCGGAGCAACATAGACAGTGCGTCTGTTTTTACCAAGATGTGTGAGCGACAGTTATCTGGTGTTATTTGCGACGCCGCCGCAGTCGCCGAAGCAGACGCAGTCGACAGAAGAAAGGAAGACCACAATGCTGAGCGATACTGCAAAACGACGCAATATTTTTTTTTCTTCGAATTTCAACCAAATTGACCACACGGTTGTGGCGTTAAATATCATTTTAGCACGTTATATTAGGATTATACCCTCGAAAACGACTTTCATCGAAAAACTATTTTGTTATTATATAGTCAGAAGGATAAAAATATATCGATTATTTCGTCAGTGGTTGTGTTCTATTTGTCAACATGATGTCTATCTTGAATTTTGTCCTACCCATTTTAATCCCTTGATAGACGGATCGAGTACAAATTAATTTCTAATCTATGTTCTAATCTATTTGAGTTCGAAGGTGAAACCCGAAGAATCATAAGAATTGGAAAATGTTTAGGATTCGTGGTCCCACATTTGTTTTTGATCATTCATATATCTTTCATATATCGCGACAATTTTGTTTTTCTATTTCCTGGTTCCATATTAGAGATGTGACATATTTTACTGAATTATTCAGAACTAACTACATAAAATTTGTGAATATTAATATGCTATTTATCGATATGATTTTTTTAAGATCTCACGCATCACTGGATTTACCGGTGATGTATGCAACAATAGTGATATTGTGACTATAGAACATTCATGATACCTTAAAAGTTAAATATATATTCTTGTCTAGTGCTCTAAAGAAAATTGGAAATTAATATCCAATGCTTAGATAATATGTTGAAGTAATGCGAGAGCATTAAGCTTGAGGCCCCTGAGCCCATAACTGGATCCGTTACTGGTCATGTCTCCTTAGACACGCACCCACACTCACTTTTACAAACACACCCAAGTGATTTATATGGGTAACACTTTGAACCGCATTGTGAATATGGGTTTATTCCGTACATCACCTACATCCACACTTCAATAGCCCTGCGGCTAATATTTTGCGCACATCCGAGACATCCCCCATCCTGCTTATGTGTACGATTTATCTGGTTATTGTTGCAAATCCGGCACGCACGACGACGCACGACGCACGTCAACAACGCTAACTCGCATAATGCTCTATTGGTCGAGCGCAAACCAGTCGTAAAGTTGTACGCACGTGTTTTTTACGACCTGCAAATCGTTCGCGATTTACCATTGACATTTCTGCGTGCGTGTTTGCAGATTGACTCCAATGATATTTACCCGCGAAATTGGCAACAAATATGCATCGAAGTCGATGACGACGACGAGAGGCGCGGTATATTGGCTCGATAATTGGTTTGATTATGTCGTAAACATGTCGAGTACCATATCCGTGATACCAGCGCAAGGTTTTACCGGCATCCGCTTAAACTCTATACTCGTCGAGTTTTTCTAGCTGCAGCCCGGCAGAACGCAACATTGTTATTTCGGCTCAAGTGTCGTGCGATGACGTGGAGCCAGTTGCAGGTCGTCGTTGGCGTCGTTGGCGTCGTCATCGATGAACGGGTGGTGAGTAGTCGATATTGCGTAAAATATGCGAGCGGTGAAATGTGCCGGAAAATGTGTGTTTGGTTCTTGTGGATGCCGAGAATAGACAGACGGCCCGCGCATTGTGTTGTATGTTATGCTAAACGACCGCACGCACACAAAGCAAGTCGGCATATATTTTATTATTATTGGCAACAGGTTGTATGTTAATGTGATTGCCATGGTTTTGCGGACTCAAGAAGGTGAAATTGATTGTGAAAACGGCTCTTCGTGTTCTGTTTATGATATGAAAATTGCATACGTCGATTGGTTATTGGTATTGGGAGAGGACCTGGTGGTATTTATTCTAATCAAATGCATTGTCGTCCGATTTAATATAAATTCAAAGAACTGTCATCTACCAACTAGACTCAAGTGAACAAATCGCCTTCGATACTCGCCACATTTACTCACGTCTATTTTTCTCAATTATTGTTCCTCAGAATGTTATTAAAAATTCACTATATAAAATGTCGAAAATATATATCAGCATTCTTGGGAATATCTTTCAAAAATACTAACGCGATACAGAATAAGGTTTGTCCAAAATGTTTCCTGATTTTCTTATTTGAATATCAGACAGGTTGGAATCCATGTTAGCTTGCTATAGAATTAGAACCAAATACACGTGAACTCGACAGCATTTTTGGAGCGATGCGATTGAATGAACAACCGCTCACAAGTGTCGAATCCTTTGGTCTGCGTTGGTGTGTGTTCTGGCGCATACCTCTGGAGCAGAGCAGCATCTCGCAACTTGTGGGCGAATCGAGTGTTCACGTGCTGCTGATGCAGATGCACTTGCAGTAGAGAAAAAATGTTCGCGCGATAGACATGAGTGGAAAAAGTCAAACTTGCAGGGCAGAGATGCCGTATATTTATACACTGGTTGGTTGACTGCGATCGTAACGAGCGAGGTTGACAAAGTCGTTTATTAGGATACTCCAAACTCCAACTGATAAGTGCGCATAGTCAGTCGAACGCACTAAACCTGCTATTCGGGTAGCCTCCAGCGTCTTCATTTCAAGTGGTGCCGTGTGCTGACGACTGGCAATTGTTGAAATTGATTCAGTTGACGTCGGATCGCGCACTTTTGCCAATAGTGTGTACAATTGTCCGTCTGATTTATTGGAATAGAGAATTATGTCAACCCAATGCTGCCGCAGGCAATTTTACCGGTTCGATGTGTTTGCGTTGTACTGACAGCGTTTCAAATGTGGAACATATTGGCCATTAGTTCTTACATCGAGTCTAATCAACATATAGTAGTACATATACATACACACAACATTATACATTACACGTCCATGTCCATGATCAACCACGACCACAGCAAACATCGATCAGCGACTACCATCGGAACGATCAACGAGTTCACACACAAACAAACATGCATGCACCCGCGCACACTCATTAATTTTATTTGCAGCCGGTATAATCATTGGGCGCTGAGCGCCCAGACGTTGCACATCGTGAGTTCGCATATGCAGAGAGTCATAGACGCCAGACACCACACACATGCACGTATACATTTTACACACACGTCGTCGCAGCACCGACGGGCACCGACGATGATGATGTGTAATCCGCTCCGGTTTGAACAATCGTGGGAAAATCCGCAATGCACGAACAAATTTAGACGACGACGAAGTCCGTCAAGAATCAAGAATCCGACGACGTACAGTGCGGGTGCACATATATCACGCACATGATAAGCGAACGGTCGTCGTTTATGATGCACACACGCGGAAGAATTGCGAACTCTCCACACCACCTCTGGTGCAGGCACGAGCTCGTGTTGAATGTATGTTTGCATAGACCAAATTGCTGGATGCACGCGCGCGCCCGAATGCGATGAAACACGAACGTGAATGCATGCTCTCTAATAAGGTTGTGTGTGGGGATAAATTCAAATCAATCAATACTATCGGCTCGCGCACGTTGAACCATATAATTTTCATTTTCCTGATGAGAACTTAATCTTTTACATAAGCAGATGAATGCGTGTACCATATACCAGGTATTCGTCTTTTGTATTTGGAATAAAGATATTCGGTTCACTAATGCACACACCTGGTACACGTTGGTATCCTGGTATTTGGAAATATTATATTTTCAACCGATAGAGAAACTCAAAATCTACTAATAAAACCTTCGACATCATTTGTGTTGTTATAATTAGTGTATAATAACAACGGGGAACTAGTTTTGGTAACCTTATATTGGAGCGTTTTATTTGGACGTTACCTTGTTCAAAGGCCAGTCATCCGGAAACTTCGATGGCCAAAGTTTGTAGAGTTATTAATGACAGATGGATCTCCCGAATTCAAAACGATTCAGGTCATTTGGAGCATCCAGTTCTGTGGAAATTTGCTAAAAAAGTCCAGCATGGTGCTTGGTAACGTCATATTGAAACATGCTGTATGTATTTGAAGGACATTTATAATTATGTTTATCAGATGTATTATGTTCGTTCAATGGATGGGTCTGCATAAGGTTTGTGTGTTTTAAGATCGATACGGTTGGCATTAGTGATTGTCGTAAAGGCAGAATTCCATGAGAGTTGTAATCACTTACAGATACGATTCCCACGCTTTATATCACAATGTTAAAATGTATACGATATTACAATTATTCTTTTAGTGAAATACATACACAGATATACGATACGATATATCAATTGAATGTCCATCCGCCTGCGCGATGTCCAAGCAAATGAAATGTCGCGTCCCTATGTGTATTGCATCAATCGGTCAACCCACGCGATATGTTTGCTTCAATAAATTTACACGTTCCAACATAAATATTGATAATGTACATGGTGCGTATATTAGATCGGGGTAATACGACGCGCGATAGCCACATTAATAAGCGCGACCGTAGAGACATACACATACAGACGAGCGAAGAATGTGTCAACCGCACGGGTAGCTCGTATGTTTCAACGTGTTTACACACGAGTTCGACCAAATTAATGGGCAAAGGGTGTGCGTGACACACGAATGCGAACGGTATTCTCTCGTAAATGTGTGCGTGCGAGTATCCTTAATTAATGTGCCCGCTGGCGCGCGTGCTGCTGGTATTGTCTAATTCATGCACATGCATGTTTGTTTTCGGGAAATTAGAAACACTAAACAACCAGCGATGCGATGCGATGATGAAGCACGTTTATTTGTAGGTGTTTTTCGAGTGGTGGTGCATTCTTCGTGCGGGATGGTTGCGTGCTTGTGTTCGCTTTTTTCGAGTGTGTCTATTGCAGGTTCGCACTCAAGCGTGGTTATTATGCGGCTGGTGCGTGCCAGAGTGCGATACAGAGCACATCGATTAATTTTCACTTTGTCATCGTCTTTTCGGGCGCAACCATTGGATGGTATTTGTCTTTCATGCACTCAAATAGGTCAATTGAATGTGGTGTACACAAGCATTATGCAATTAAAACCATGTTACATATCAATTTTAAAAGATTTTTTTTACACGATATTGTAGCCAAGATAGTGCGTATATGTTGTGAACAAAATTGTATCTATTTCATGAAGACGTTGGGTCTAGAATACCGAAAAATATTGAAATATCAAAGCATGATATTATAGATAGATAGATAGATGATTTTTATTATGCGAAGTATTAGTGTAATGAATATAATAATAATGTGTGTGTAATTATAGGGTTCAACGTGTAATAACGTTTTTCAGCTAATATTTATGTGTTTTACATATATTGTGTATTGTTGAATGTTTGTGTAAATGTAGGGAAATAAAATAAGCAAAAAAAACCATATTAATTAAGATTAAGATTAAGATCAAGATGACAAGCAACGAATACAAATAATAAATTATAATAATCTAGCCAACATTTGTCTTCGCGTGACTGACTAAAGCTGGCTGAAACGGTAGCTAGAATCGTTTGCATAACACACAGATTCCGTTGGGAACTGGGATAGTCGAACGATTGAAAACGATATGTTATTCATCGCACATTTATCTCGAACTGGCATATGACCTCAGACTGAGACTTACTGAGAAAAACAGACTGAAACGATAGCCGAATCGTTTACATATCTAACATATTCCATTCTGCGCTGAAGAAAAAAAAACGCCAGATGAAAAACATTCATTTAACATTTATCTTCAACTGACATCTGACGACATCACTTACTATTGAGCAAAGCCGACTGAATCCATAGCTAACATAATAAGCATATAACATACTATAGTATATTCCAGTCTTTTATCTCTATATATTTCATCTATATTGTTGAAAACCAGAGTTTCATTCGATTTGCTGTTCATGTATCCAATATTTGTCTTCAAGTGACCTTCCTTTCTACCAAAGCAGACTAAAACGGTAGCTAGAATCGTCTGCATATCACTCAGATTTCGGTCTGCGCTGAAGTTACACTCTTTTAAATGCCAGTAATTAATTAACGATTAGGAACTAAAGACAACCGAACGATTGAAAATTCAAAGCAACGATCTGTTGTTCAATCTACATTTATCTCCAACTGACATCTGACATCAGACTTTACTGAGAATACCGAGAGCCAAAAAAATTGTCTGAAGACCAGTTTTTCTTTGCCAATTTAAAAAAAAACATTCATTCTAAAACAATAGCCAAAATCGTCTGCAAAACAAGCATTAATATTCCATTCTGCGCTTAAGACCACACTTTTTTGTATGCCAGTATTCGATGGTAATATACAAAAAAAGACGAATAAGATTTCACAGACCTTGAGTTATGAGCACAGCCAATCAGTGGCGTAGCCAGCTTTTTGCTCAGGGGGGTGTTATTGGATTTTTCGAGTGAAAGCATCATTGTTCAGGAACCATAAAATTAGTATTATCACGAATTGTTGTATTTTTCGACGAAAAGTTAGTTGTTTCCAAATATTTGTATAGTTTTTTCTTTAACAAAAATCAACCCAAAGCTTTTTTCGATCACAAATACTTTGAAACGGCCCGAAGGGCCAAGATTTTTTTGTGTGTATCGAGACATACTATACGAATTTGAAGAAAAAGGTAGTCTGTGTCTAATGCATGGTTGAATCATAGTCTTTGATATGATGTTTTATAACCATAGTTTTATCAAAAATGAACGAAATAATATTGAATGTATCGTACAACCGTATCGAAGGCCGAGATATGTTGTTTATATGAAATTCTAGTGCTCTAGACCGCATACAGGCGGACCCACTTCATGGAATGCTGTTCGACTTTGTCTCAAGACATTTGTATGTTACTTAGAGCTGATAGAAGCACCAACAAATTACAATCAATCTTGTGGACGTAGGATCTTTGGTTAAAATTGCAAACTAATATTTGACGAAATTAAATATAGCCATTATGTTCGGTTGACTATAATGTGCAAGCAATTTTTGTTTTAAATAAGGTTAAGATGTACGAACTAGAGCACTTCAAAAACGTCGATTTTGGCTTTTTCTGTTTGGGCGTGTGCACTAGAGGGTTAAGGGTTGAGTTATTTGTAAACCTTGTGTTTGGGGGTGTTAACACTTGGAAAATATGGCTCAGATGTCGCTAATATCAATTTGATCAACATCTTTTTATATGTCGAAAATTTGAATCATTCATTTTTCACACTATATGGGAACAAATCCCGGAGCTCTGGGGGGTGTTAAACACCCGAAAACACCTACCTGGCTACGC
>JANTBZ010053272.1:0-10026 GCA_024741255.1 Exechia fusca | reverse complement strand
TACGAAGCCCTGCTACTCTTCAAATGCAAGTGGAGTATACAAGGGAGGTCAAGACCTACGGGTTGTAGTACCAAACATGATTGATTTAAATGTATGAGTGGATATTGGGTTGAAGATCTTCAATACTAGACCTAATATATTGTATGCATGTTATAGGTTGAGTGTTGGATGGGTGTATGGTATTTTATGTATGCCGTTGTGCCACGCGGTTACTGTTTTCTGACGATGGCAGCGAAATGACAGAAATAAAATACGCGTTCGTGACATTACCACAAACAAACTCAGTCAGCCTCAGCAGCAGCCACCGCACACTGATGATGATGGTGGTGGTGGTGAAGCGAGCAAACACGCTCGTACAATTGATGCGATTTCGTCGCGATTCGCACAATGTACTCTGCCACACACACTCTCTGCGCTGTATATCTGCCACAGTGAGCAAAAACAAAATCGGAATCAACCACCCGGCGACCACGGCGACAAACTGGCGCCACGACGCAATAATGTTGCAATACCACACACGCACACACAGGCCAGTCAGATCTGTGCGCAGAGTACGACAACACCGGCGACGAGGACGAAGCTGCGCGCAAACATCAATATAGCTCTTGTTTGTTTGTGCGCCTGTTCAGCGAATGGGCACAAAAAATACACCACTAAACCACTCTGGCAACGCGATTTGTCTAGTGGCTGGCGCACGTGTGCGTGCACCGCAACAACGCTCCAACAAACCGCTGCCGCCGCGGCCGCCACTCGCGAGCGGCGCGTGTTGTTTGTTTGGTTGTTGAAATGATTACTGGCCGCACCCGCCTCCCAGCCCTTGCGAAACCGAGACGCTTTGTCGATTAATGAGTGCGGGCGGTCTACTGATCCGGTCCAATTAAAATGATTGGCCGAGCCAGATCGGCACGTGCGGTATACGTTGTGTGTTTGTGTCGAGTGCACAGGGAGCGAGGTAGAGGAGTGATAGACATTTCGTACGTGATTGTATTAGTCGAATCTTTATATCAGCACGTTTTGTATTGCGAATCGATGCTGGGATAAGGCGAATATGTTTCCTACAAGATAATGAAAAAAAGAGTTGATAGTTGATACGTAGAAACGCACATTGCATTGAACGTTCAAATGTGTGTTATTTGATGAAAATTGAAATTGAAACAGACTAACATATTTCACTAAAGATGATAAATTTAATCACAAGAGTATGGCTATTGATCTCGACATTTTCGACACAGAACATTCGACAAACGATTCACATTTTAGTTCTAACTCTAAAATCTAAAATCTATGAGTTTACAAAAATGCATAAGAGGAGCATAAAACAATCCTGGTGATCACGAACGAAATGTTATCATAAGATTTCATATTAGTCATTCTATTTTATGTCCCGTGTGATTGTTATTGTAATGCTGCCATTAGAATAAAAGACGCTTGATTTGTAATTGTACCTATGAACTTGGGATAGATTCTTCCATACTTTAACACGTAACGTACCGCTTGAAAACACCGTGCTTCATTGTTTTAGGCCACAGCTATTGAGAAAATTAAATTTTTCGCTCATTTTTGCAAAACTCTAGCTCCCAAAGTAAATGTATGACATTTTTCGAATATTCTTCAAAAATCATTTTCTCACATTGCACAGCTTAGAAATACAATAACACAGAAAAAATGGGGCTGGGGCGTTACGTGTTAAGATTAGAATATTTCAATCACTTTCACAATAATTTTTTTTAGGGAGAGTTCTATTGAAAATTAGAGTTGTTCTTTGATACAATGAAATCAAATTCATGAAAAGTTTTGAACTAAATGTCGAGCTAGCTATGACGATTTTTCTCTGGAACCCTCGATTTCTCGACCCCTGTATAGTCCAATACTGTGCAGACCCACCCACGATAGTTTAGTGCGTGCGAAAAATTAATGTTTGCACAGCATTACGGTTCGGGAATAGGGCTGGTCCTACTAAATAATTTCGAGCAAGTCAACAGTCCGGAACGTTTGATCAATGCAATTCATCATATGGATGGCTGTTGTGGTAGAACCTGATGTGGTATAGTATCGCATTACAAATAAATATAAATTTCGAATTTGTGCAATGTGATACAACATAAAGCTGTATGCTTATGTTCGCTTGGTAATCCGAGCGGGCGACCTGGCGCACGCAAAAAGGTCGACGCTAATGAAATGTGTTATTACATAATTGTGTCCGTTACTTCGGAACACCGAAGCGCGCCCGAGTGACTACGTCGTTCTAATGGGATCGCACTCCGGCATGAATGACAAACGCGCGGGCACATGCAAACGAGCGTTGCGTGTCCCTTTTTGCACACACAGAACGCCGTGCACAGCAGAGCTCCGCAAGACCATACGATTGCATTTTGTGTCGTTCCTCGCCGCTGTCAGAGCGGCGAGGTCCCAGCCCAAAGGCTGCCAATTAATGAGTCGTGCAGCTATGCTGAAGTTATTCCACTGAATGAATGTGTGCGTGCCCCACAGCGGAGTCATGTTGTAAAGTTTTTAACATGTGTGTGTCAGTGTGTGTGTGCGTGTGTGTGCGAGAAATAATGAAAAACCCGAGCAATGACTCACACAAACACCCGTCGCACGTCATTATGCCCCGAGCGGGCACTCGATGACCGCATGACCGGGCACGTTTCCTCCGCGCCATTGATGTGCGAAAATTGTGATAAATTCAATAGAGATAAATATATACTGGAAAACGCAGAACCAATAACGTCACGGCATAAATAACGAATGCCACCAGCCACCAGCACCACCTCCTCCTCGGACCAACACCACCTCCTCCGACCAGTGAGGGCGCTCTTCTAATACACTAAACGGGTTTATTGCGCAGTGGCAGCCAGCACGCGCACACAGAGACTATCACGACAGTGTCTCGCAGGCTATATCAATAAAACCAAACAATCTGGAAGAGCGCTGCTCGCTGCTGTATCGACGATGGCGAAGACGCGAAGGAGCACCCAGCAGAAAGCCGAAGCGAGCCAGCCAGCCAACCGGCGTCGAACGTGCGAGATCGTGCGCCGATGGCGGTGAACTCATTGCGGCCGAAGTGCGAATCCGAAACACTGGTTCGTTTTTTTCAATACCCTCAAGGGTACACACACACTGTGAAATGTGAGAGCTACTGTGTGTGTACTAGGGGTGAGCATAGAAAATCTCGTTTTTCTTTCACGAGGCGTCCCTGTCGAACTCGTTGACATAATTACATGAGAAAAAACACGTTATGAAGGTTTTGAGAGCTGCTACAGACGGCAAAATCACAATTCGTACTACATGGGCTCATAAGTATCGGGAGAAATAGGGAAGGACCATCATTTTTGATGGAATGTTTTTTTTTATTTTCACTACATAGTTTCATTTTAGCTCGCGCTACTGCAAAATCTTGATCTAGGGCCAAATACGCACTTAACTATAGATGGGACCACAATTTATAACCCAATTCATTGATTATGGCTCATGCACAAAAACGTATGCACGATATGTACTATATATATTTTGTATATAACCTCCGGATTTCAGAAATCACCAAGTTCCATCCTTTCTAAATTCCGAAATTATTCGATGGACTTATAGATGTTTTCATCAGGAACTGCGCGTCCACTGCGCGCATCGTCTTCGGTGCCCAAATGGAAGGTAAATAATGGTTTACGAAATTGACAAATTTAATTTGGGCTATGGCAGACCCTAGATAATATTTTCTCAAGACATGTTTTTTTAAGAGTTGAACGAAAAGACATGCGGATAACTCCTTATACATGCTTCCATGAAACTAAACAAAATTAGGTCGATGAGACTCGCCCATGCGGAGCTATGCTTAGTATTTTATGAAATGAATCGAATATGACTGGTGTTCATTTCATTTCGAAGGACCGAGTAATCTCCGGGGCAGGAACCTGCAAATTTGCCGAGTGATGTCGGAGATGTTTAACTAGCGATTAGTGGTAATCCGAATCGATTATATTGAACCGTTCTCCAGTAGAGAGCCTTTACTTCACATGAAAAAAAACCGAAAGTTTCTATGCTAACCCCTATTATGTGTATGTGTAGCTGGCGCCGTCAGCCGCCACGCGAAGACGGTACATCGCATCGGCGCTCGGCGCCATCGTGTCGACTACTCATCTGATACGCGCTCCAACGGCGGGCGGAGGTGTAATGCATTATTTATGACAGCTTCGAATAATGCCGGAGCGTGCTCGTGTGTGTGCGTATGTTTTATATGCCTCGAATGTGTGTGCGGCCGTTACGCGAAATTGTTATGCGCACGTTTGACGACGAAACGGATTGAGCACGAGCACGACGCCAGCCAAAACGACACCGACGAACCCGTCTACTGTCGCGCTCACCATGTGTGTGTGTTTTTGCCTTTAGCTGGATAACAGCAGACGAAAAAAAATCGCTTAAAGTCCAAATCTCTTTTGCACGCGCGCGATTGCAATGCCATGACTTTATCAATAAATGTGTTGTGACAGACGCGAGCGCGTGCGCGTGCGATACGATGTTTTGTACGATACAGCGCTCGTCTCGCAGCAGACGACGTCGCTCACGACTTAACGAGGCCCAGACAGAAGTAGCACCCAGCTGCGCAAGTGAACAAAATCTGCGATTCAGTTGACGACTCTGCTCTCTGTTGTGCTTGTGCTCGTGTGCGACATAAACACGTATTTATGTACCACCCACCCCCAGCATATGTGTTTGGGTGTTTATGCTGCATACACACACACATGCAAAACCAGCAGACATCTCGCGTCACCAAGACGAGCGTCTTTTCGCGTGTACACTGCGTACACGTGCCCATATTGTCGTCGCGGAGAAGAATTGAATAGAAATTCAAACAAACTCACACGACATGTGCGGACGAGAAAACGACGAGGAAAAACGTTTACGTGCGCGCACTTGGATGTGTTCGGGCGTCGAATGTGAGCCGCTCACGCAAACCCATTAGTTGGATATGTGTGTGTGTGTGTGCTGGGTGCATTCATGCATACACATGTATGGGTGTTGTGTGTGTGCGGATGGGATGAGCTATAAAACGACAATGTGTGTTGTAGTATACCAGTAGTGTAAGCTTAAAACTATGATTTAGTTGGTAGGTTGGGGTTGACTGACATGTTATACATAATTGGAAAGGTGGGACAATCTGATTGATTATGATAACTGTCAAGTTCCAATAAAATGCATCGTTCTGAAAAGGGGTGCTCGTGTGTTAATATTACATCTTATGATCTTGCTTGACATTTATCATATTATCAATCTCAAAGGCCTTCAACGCACAAAACTACTTGATACGATTATATATCGCCAAGACATCCAACAACATGGTTTGTTAAAGTGGAAGGTCTACAATAGTGTATTTGTGGTTGACTACGAGAACTCAAAACGTGCGCATTCTGTAAAGTGGTCAATAAAACATTTCCCTTGCTCATCGTGTGTCCTCTATTTTCCCCGCTGTAATCATCCATCTGGGTAACATTTATTCACATCAATTGTACACGTTCTTCCTGACCTACACTTCGAATCAATCTAGAAAGGCGAAAAGCATGTCGATGGATGGTTTTCATCGCTAGAGGGGAACGACTTTCGGGTTGAATCCATAAATTCACAAAAAGATAGTGTATATGTGTAGTTAACGAGGGACAAACATTCGGACAAAATATCTTCCATAGTTTTCTCACAATTTCCATTTTATATGACGAAAAAATCCCATTTTCAAGCTAACGCTACTAGTAGTAGTGATATGGATGGAAGATATATATATGCGATCCAACACGATGATGCTGTGTGCAGCGGCCGATTCAAACGAGCGCGCCTAACAAAGCAAAACGCAAGCATTCTGTGCTGTGTGGGTGGGTGCCTGCGCCTGCGTTGTTGTCGGATAGAATATCATTCAACCGTTTTGTGCCGCGAGTTCGGTTCGTGTGTGGCTCGAACGACAGCGGAGAAGAACGCGCCGCGCGTATGCAAACGAGACGATATGTGCTGGCTGGTAATCCTTCTCCGCCGGTTTTCTCTCGCCCCCAATATGTCGCCGAAACCACCCTTAACACACATATGCACACAGCACAGCGATTTGCATGCGGGGATCTGGGGACTGTGCATAATGATGGTGTAAACAAAAAAGGAAATACATTACACCCATATCAATACATACTAACGTATAACATATAAAGGCAGTAGAACAACAGATAGACGCAGGGTGGTTGTTTGTTCATTTAACGGCGTATTCGTTTCATGTGTGTGTGTGTGGCCCACAGGGCAATTGGTGCTCGAGTAAACGGCCACGTCGGCGCAATCTCGGTTTCGCTATTTTCCTTTCTTCTCGTCGGCACAAAACACATTTCATTCATCACACATGTCGGCAAACAGAGCATAGCTATGATGCGGCGTGCTTCGTCGGCATGCCGGCAACGCGCGTCCGCGTCGTTGAATAAAACCACCCAGCCTCCCACCGCCACCGCACCGCATTCGTATAATAAACTACTTTTATCTGAATGTTGACACAGCCGCATAGAACTCATAGTGCCGCTGATATGTTGCTGCGTGCCTCGCGGATGTTTGCCGTCCGTACTATGCACGGCACAGCATGTGCTCGCACATTGAAAGCGTGCTCCATGAATAGTACGCATGCTCGGAGGCAGGCCCGTCTTAAGAGTATGAGATGATGGGCATAAGTCAGAGGCCCCGAAAGGACCGGTCCAGGCGTTTTTCCTTAACAATTATTCGAGAAAAAATACTGGTGGGCCTCTATTTTAAAATAGATGGTGACTTGAAAACGCGTATTTTTCAATTCTCTAATAAACCTTGTTCATGATAAATATAATTTCTCAAGTGTCTTTTATTTTATGGACGAGGCACTGCGACATTAAAACATGCATTTCGATATTACCCATGTTAAACTAGGCTCGTGAGACAAACTGTGACTGCAAGTACTACCCCGTAGGCTTTGAGTACGTTGACCAGTAAAATTGGTTTATTTCTTGTTATGTGTTCAAAGACACAAACACAAATCGTTATGATGTAGTATGAGCCTCATTGTATTGCATGCGAGAAAAATCGTGAAATGTGTTACGGCTGGCTAAGCGCGTCCTAAAAAAAATATGGAAATTTTGACGAGCTAATAATAAATAATTTCTAATATTTTTATGTAAGGATTTGTTCCTTTCTATCTACATTTTTTCAAGTCACTCTTATGTTATGTATTCCATCTCACTGTTCATACAAAACATTCGCGTTTCGTTATTGGTTCAAAGACAATAACTTTTCACCGTAGTGCCTTAGAAAAAAATGCAAATACCCTAATTAATCGGGATGAAATAACCTACATATTCGGCAATAGCAGGTATGAATATGAATAATGAAAACCCAACATAAGCAGCTGGAGAGTGTTTGTTCATAGATATTCCCAAAGGCACATTAGGCTGAGCCCCGTTCGCAACCATCAGCGACGGCCCTGATGCTCTGCTCAAAATGAAACAGGAAAAATATAAAGTTTCGCTTACGTGTTTAGTTTCGCGTTTCGCAGAAGCTAGCGTCGAGCGGGTCGCAGTTCGCCGTGCGCTCTCTTTTGTGCGGCTCGTGAAAACGGCAGCGACAGCGGCAGTTGCTACTGAAGGGCGCTCGTGTCTGTTGAACTTTACGCTCGTCGTGTGTCGTGTGTGTGCGAGTGCCACACTGCAGCGCAGCGCAGCGACGACGTCAACAAACTTTCACTTGCTGTATGTAGTTGTAAGTATGGTGCGGGGGTATGTAAGCGAATGCATGTACATTTACACCATATATGCTTTGTACGCTTTGTGTATGGGGTGATGATGACGTACACGACGCGTCTACAATCCGCATGCAGCAGCAGCAGCAGCAGCAGCAAAGGATGCCGTTCTGTTTTGCTGGCACACTATAAACACTACTAAACACTCTGGCGCACAAAACACTCAGACGCGCGCACACAAAAACGCGCGGTTGAATGGTGTAAGCTCATTCACTTACATACACGCACACGCGGAAGTTCAAGCACTCGGCGTCGGCGGCATATATCATACGAAGTCCATAACCCGTTGCTGCTGGAATGCCAACTGCAAAACAGCGGTACTACGCTCTGCTCGCAGTACTTGTAGTATGTGCTATTATCAACGGAATCCGTTTAGACGAAGCGAAGGCGCCCAAGAGTACAGAACGCTGGTTGCTGGTGGCGTAACCGCCGACGACGATTTAGCACCCAAGCACCAGCAGCCAGCAGCTCCGAAATTCGGATATCCGAGCAAGTTTCTGCGTGAGTGTGCGTGTTGGTGTGTGTGTGTGTGTGTGCGAGCTGACGGTCGTTTGTTGTGGTGGTGTTTGTGTTCGCGTTCGCCCGGCTGGAGTCAAAGCATCACCAGCAGCAGCAGTTCCTCGTACAATGCGCGCACCGAATTCCGGGAATACCTCCGGCAAGATTGCACTCGATGCGACGACGCGATAACCGGAATCGGAATTAATCATCCACGCTCACAGTTAACAGCATCGACGACGATATAGCACGCAGAAACAGAGAAGAATGCGACAGAGTATAGAGGACGAGTAGTTTGAGTGGACGAGCAAACGAGCAAAATGACGGACACACGGAGACACGCGCGCGCGAAGCACAACCGTTGCTCACGAGCACAAACTGTCGAATGATGCGAGATAAACGAGTTCGCGTCCCAGCATCAAAGCGCCAACGACGTCGCAGAGCGAGCAGAAATGGCGCGGGGTGGACTCGAACCACCCACAAACCACCCATAAACCACCCGCTCAGCAGCCACCCAACGGAATGAAGCACATTTGTGTGGTTTGCCCGGCCTCGGCATCGCGCAGCCAACTTCACGCATGTTATGAACACAGTGACGAAGGGGAAGCCGAGGGGATAACCATTCGAACTCGAATAATGTTCAAGATATTGAATATTGAATAACCTGAAATATTTTATCAAAAAAATTCCGAAAATAACGATCGATAAAAAGTTGTACTTACATATCAAAATTAAGCTGTGCACCAAATATCATAATTCAAATTATGTACTGTTATTCGTTTCGTTTCGATTTTTCTTCACGGGGTTTTTCTTCTATTTTGCGCTAAAAGAATGCAGTTACGAATTCTTCGATACAAAAATTACACTAATTCAGATTCTGTCCGAAACAGTTGCAGCACTTGACTCGCCCCTCGTGTTTTCGCGATGATGATGATTGTCAATTATTATTGTGATTCGCGTTTTCCGTGTCGCACTTTATTTTCGTCGTCACCAGTGTACAAAACAAACCTGTATGAAGGGTTCTTCTTAATTGTTAGACTCCAATTAACTAAACATTAAACCCGTCTGGATGATAATTATTACGTCGATGTTGAATAGCTGATTCCTTGTCATCCGGCGAACCATCTGCGCGACCTGCTGATCATCGATTTTGTAGCAGTGTGGCAGCGGAGTTTTGAAGCGCGCCTTATCAGCACAACAAAGAACCAGCACAATGGGAGACAGCGTCCTCACCACCCTGAAGATTCTGATCATTGGCGAGAGTGGCGTCGGCAAATCAAGGTAGGAATAGTAAACAGCAGAGGTCAACACACGCTGTGAGTTCAGCTGATGCTGATGAAATCATCAATGACGTCAGAGCTGTTTACACGCTAATCAATATACGAATACTGCTTGTTATTTCCTAGTCTGATGCTGCGCTTCACTGAGGACGACTTCGATGCCGATCAGGCGCTCACAATTGGCGTCGATTTCAAGACCAAACAGATCGACGTGGATGGTGTGGCTGTGAAGCTGGCCATCTGGGATACGGCCGGACAGGAGCGCTTCCGCACGCTGACGCCGAGCTATTACAGGTATGTATTTCGTTCTAACTTGCGATGCTCACGAAAAATTGAAGTGGAATAACATATACTCCGCAATATTATTTTGTCGTGTTTTTGTTCGGTATTCGCGATAACCGTTGGAGCTCGTCAGAATGTTTTTTTTATCATGACATGTAGTTACAAGGCAAGCAATACATGTAATTAGCT
>JANTBZ010053261.1:0-10027 GCA_024741255.1 Exechia fusca | reverse complement strand
CGCTGATCATTACGACGGCGAGGCGTATCGGAAATGCGTGTATTTACATGCGGCGAATCGAAGTGTGTGTTTTTCGGTCGCAACGCACGTGCGTGGGGGTAGATATAGAGAACACACACACACACACACACATGCGTAGTGCGCTCTGCGCATATCAATGCTATCGCCGACGATGCGGTAGTGATGCGCGATATGGCCTGCGGCATGTTCCGTAATTCGGGTACGCGCATCGGACGCGGCGCGATGAGGTGCTAAATGAGGGTGGAATTTAATTAAGTGCATTTTTTCCGTGATGCAAGCAAGGCGCAGCAGCAACGCCATATGGACGAATCGAGCGTATGGCGTCGCGTAGCACGCATCATCATCATAAATAGGCGTGAAAATGTGGGCAGATCGTGCGCGATGGAATGCCGTTTAGACTAATTACGGTTTTTACGGTGAATGCATCATTCGAAGACAGCTCACCGGGCTCGAGGTACTACTACATCAAACGTACTTCACTAAAACAGCGAGTTTAAAATATTGTATTGAAAAATAAAAACATAAATTTAATGCCAGCATTCTGTTTATACAAATTCAACATCGCAACCAAGCATATCGCATTAGCATTCCGACCTAATCACGCTCCAGATGGTTCGTCAACATCGCGTCCGTCGGACCCTGCACCCAAAAATAATGCAACACGAACATGCACGGCTGCTAACACAAAAATCACATATTCCAAAGTAGTGTGCGCATATGCGAACATTGCACCCATACAGTGCGTGAAAGGGTGCGTCATGCGCGGCAGCACTATAATAATAATATGATCACGCACGCATGCGCACCCCGCGAGCACCGAACGCGAACGCGAACAAGCGCACCCTTAGCCGGACCAGAAATCGCATTGCAGCCGCTGTCGCGCTGCTCGGTTGGCGCGTGCGCATTTCGTACGCACCCGAATCACGACCGCATTTGCCCGAGCCCGATGCATATGCATAACAATACACACACCACTGCGAGCGGCAAGCGACGAAGCGAATAAATCCCCGCACGCAGAGAGTCGGAGCAGCGTGCACCACAATCATTGCACCGTGGCACATGTACAGTGGAGTGCAGATAAATACGCACGATTTTGAAATGTTGGCCAAACATGCAGAGCAGATATGGTGAATGAGAAGTAGATAAAATATGACTCCATACGAACAAATCATGTGTTATCTTCGGTTTGAAGGATATAACTAAATACTGGAGTGCATTGAACGGATTATCGGAGTATACTCGAATGTTTCGCAATTAAAATATACACATAACTCCATCATGTATAAATTACAAGACTCGTTGTGGATATATTTTGTCGGTGGTTGGAACAGCTACGTTCGTATTTCAAGCATACGAATATGAATAAATTCCATCAAACGTCCTTGGATACATCGGATCTGGCCAAAAACCCAGATATGAAAGCGTATTTTTCTGCACACCACTGTACATACACACGCATACTCGCATACATACATACACACAGACTACACTACTGGAAATCGGGGTGCACAACACCGGCCGCAATCGGTTCTCGATGTCGTCGTTTTCGTCGTCGTGCTGTATAATTTGAGATCGTGCACATTTGCACACGTGCGTCGACGCATAGACACGCGTCGCATACGCACACACACACCGGCACACAAACCGGCTAACCACCCCTGGTTATGTGCGATTCATTCGCACAAGTTGGGTTTGATTTTATCCGGGCTCTGCGCGATGTAGCCAGCAGTCGGGACGAAGGGGGCACAACTGTTAGAGTCGACGACAGTACAGTTTTGTATCGATTTTTTGTGTTGTTCGTTCGTCACGAAGACAACGCATTTTTCACAATAATTATCTCACATATCGTTTGTCTGAAATACCAGCATGCATTATAAATGGTAATGGCACCGAGCGATGAGTCAGCGTGCATCTGAGCAACGGCCAATTTCAATTTGCCTTATCCAATTATATTCAATCGAATCAGAGAGACTCATCGCGTGCGCGCGTGTATTGTCCTTGCACGCATGCAATTCGCCAATTCCCATCGGAGTGATGCGAGATATCAGGTTTAGTATTGAATGTGTCCAGGTTTTGTGGGAGGTTTACTTGTGTCTGTGTCGACGTTGCGAGCATACGGAAGATCGCATCTAGCGATACTATACACATCATGACATACCACGAAGAGATAAACGTAAAAAAGAAGAAATCAGGTCCATAGATCCAAAAATCGATTTTTAATTTCGAGCCTATTTGGGAGTATGTATATGGAAACTGGAAACACATATCTCGCTATACTATACGCCATTCGGAAGATTTTGATATTAAGTTGAAGTTCCTACACCATCTCGATCGCATTCAAAAATAATTCGTCGCTTGCAAAATGCTCTTTTTTCTCGATTTATTCTGCCTGATTCTTTCCTTCATTTTCATTTGGGAAATAAAAATAGTCGCTGGGGGCCAAATTCGCATTAAACCATCGATGGGACCACAATTATTCATAGCTCAAATCATTCATTCCGAATTCAGAAATAATTTGGTGGAGTTATTATTGTTTTCGTCAGGATCTGACCAATTTAGGCGTCAGCTGCGCGCAACGTCTTCGGTGCCCAAATGTAAGGTATAGAATAGTTTACAAAATTGCCAAATTTTAGGGCAGACCCCAGATAACAATTTCTCAGGACATGTTTTGGCTCCAGCGACGCTTCTACAGAGCTTTCATAAGACTTATTCCGTCTTCACCATATGTTAGGATATTTTAAACCGCTAGTTACAATATAAGACATTACTTCCAAGCTAATGACAGTTCGGTTATAAAAGTTTTATGGCTGGCTAAAAAAATACTTTAATAAATATAACATGTTGTTTCTATTATAAATGTTGTTCAGCCCATGTAGTACGTTTGATTAGTTTAGTGCTGGCGTTCCGAGATACAGTCGATCGAAAAAAGTTGTATGGAATTAATCTAGCCTGCACAATATTATTTCATACGTTTATATGAACGCCAAACTAATTGCATGAGCATGATAACAATATAACTGGATTTTTACGAATTTAATACTAGACCAAACATACACACTCGAGAGTATACTCGCACATCGTTCGGCACAAACGCGCACTCGACGACCGGCGACACGACACACGAGACACACACACGAGTACTATGCCAACATTAATGTGTGCGCCGATTTCAGAAGTGTGAATCTGTTGAGGTGGTGCAAACACGCACCATTCGCATGCGGCGTTCACGCTCGACGAGTCGGCAGCTCGCCCTTCTTCGCATCCACGACGACGACGAAATCACAAACCGGTGGTGAATAGCACAGCACAACATGCGCACAGCAAAAAACCGACCCCGAATTGCAGCGCACGTGCCCGATTCGGTCGCGTGCCGCCGAATAAACGAAACGCGCGTGCACACACACGCACGCACACACACGCGCAAACTCATATATCAGCCGCACGCTTTCACGGATTGTGAGCCTAGCGCTCGCTGACGCACACAGGCGTGTCCCGGTATATCTGTGTATGCGCGCGTCCCTTCGGAAGTTTCAACATGTGCATGCGGTTCGATCCCCTCTTGTAGCGAACGCAACACATGCTGCAGGGTGTCCGTACGAAATGCGTGCGCAGCACGGCGGAACCGGTCTGGACCATCCTGTGGCTGTTGGCACCCGAATCAAACCCGAGCCGCAGCGAGCAGCGAGACCGCATCGAAATACCTTTGATAATAATGCACGCACGCACACATGCGGCGTCGAATCGAGCAGCGAGGGTTGCAAATACACATGTGCATGTGTAAATGTGCACGCACTATGATAAATTATAATGCACACACACACACGCGCACACACACGGCACACACACACACATGATGTGGTTGCGCTGCTGCATTCGGGTATGCTGCATGTATGCGATATATGCTAGACTAGAGGGCCATCGCTCCGATTCAATCTGTTTACCGAGAGGGGAATGTTCTAAGCCGCTCGGCTCGCGCGCGCGTATAAATACGAAGGGGTAGCTGCCGACCGAGCACATTCACCGTTCGACGCTCAACCGGCATAGACCTCTGCGCAGCAAGTGTGTGTGTGCGTGCGTGCGGCGTGCGACGTGTCCATATCTATCTATCTGTTCGTCCGGTGTTTAGTTGCTCGCTGCTCAGTTCTCGTTTGCGTTCATCATCACCCAATTATATCCGAAACTTATATTCCTCTGCATCCGATTACACCCGACCGGCGATACCCGATCATTTTCTCACCCACACTCGATTTCACCGCATCACAATGGCCTCTGCCATCTCATCCGCTGCTGCGTCATTCATCCCCACCACCACCACCCACATTCCACCCCAATACTACTCGTCGTCGGCATCCGCCGCCGCCGAAGGAGCAACCACCTCCACTTACCCCAGCACGACCTCACGTCCGCCAGCAATGATGGGCCTCCTGACCACCGTCGCCGAGCTGCCGCACAGCTACAAAATGCGCTACATCAAGGCGGAGGCTCCGCTCGATCTGTCCGTCAAACCGACGGCCGTCGACACGGTCGCCGCCGTCAGCCGCCAGCCAACGCCGCAGCTGCAGCTGTCCACCGCGGCTCCGCTGCGCGCCGCTCCGGGCACCGCAATGCCGCCGATGACGCCGCCCAGCACTCCGTCGCCGACCATGGCCGCCATCCATCAGCAGCAGCAGCAGCAGCAGCATCAGCTCAGCGTCACCATCACGGCGGCCGGCTATGCGGGCGGCAAACGCGGCCTGAAGCGACGCGCCATGGAGGAGGCGGCCGCAGCGGCCGCCGAAGCTGCTGCCGCTGCCGCAGTCGCCAAGCGACAGTGCATCGTCGCCGTCGAGCCGGCAGCGCCCATAAAAGCGGATCTGATGATGGACTACGAAATCTCGCAGGAAGCCACCACCACCGTCCCCACAGACGCCGAAAACCAGCCACCTGCCGCCACTCTCACACTCACGCCCACCAAGCCCGCGCAGCGCACCCAGAACGCCACCGCACCGCGCTCCAGCAAGGCGCCGCCACCGGCCAAAGAGCGCCGCCACAAAGCGACGACCGTGCGCAAACTGAAGTTCGACGAGTACAAGTCGTCGCCGGTGTCCGGCACCATCATCCGGACGCTGGAGGAGATCAGCGCCGACGGCGCTGCGGCACCGGAATCCGGCGACATCGACCCCGAGTACAACATCGTCGAGGTAACGGATGAGGTGCGCGCCGAAATCGCCACCATCCCGAACGTGATTGGCGGCTACGCGTGCAAGCTGTGCCGCTCGCAGTTCGACGACGTGTTCGGGCTGGCGCGCCACCGGTGCTCGTGCATCGTGCTGCTGGACTACAAGTGTCCGGAGTGTGGCAAGCGGTTCAATTGCCCGGCGAATCTGGCGTCGCATCGGCGGTGGCACAAGCCGAGGGCGGAGCAAGCGTCTTCGGCGCAAACGTCAACGGCGACGGAGCGCAAGAAGAAGGCGGGGAAGGGTGCGGTGGTGGCGGCGGAGGCAGCGACTGAGGTAACAACGGTCGTGGTGGCCGATCCGCAGTTCCCGTGCTTGGAGTGCGGCAAGTCGTTCCGCCGGCAGGCCTACTTGCGCAAGCATCTGCTGACACATCGCAAGGTGGCGGCGGCGAACGACAGCGGGAGCGACCAGCAGCAGGCTTCTTCTGCTGCTGCTGCGTCCAACGGCGACTTCGACTACAAGTCGTCGTCGTCGCCGGCCGCCTCGGAGTCCGGGCACAGCGGGCACAGCTCGCACAGTCCGGCCATGAGCGAGTGCTCGCAACAGTCGAGGACGGAAGTCGTTGAGGACGTGCAGCCGCTGCAGCAGCAGCAGCCACCGCACCGGCATCACTATCGCATGTTCGATGGCGTCGCGTCCGCGTTCACCGAGGAGGAGAATCTGGCGGCAGCGGCGCTGGCGCATCTGCGCAACGGGGCGCCGTCGGTCATCCATCGGCACACCACGACCATGCTGGCCTGAACGGGTCGGTCGGTAGGCAGTAAGTTTGCGCGCGAGAGACGAAAGACTTTAGGCGGTAGGCGTGTGATTTTTGACAGATTTTATTCGAGTGTTAGAGTTAGGGAATTGTACATTTAGCGAGAGTCGTTGAGATTCTTTGCTACCGGAAAACCGTCGAGTGTGGAACTAGTCATCAAGCGTTTATTTGCCGGAAAGGAAATATTGGCTTTATTGTGTAAGTATTTATATTTTATTTATCGATAGTGTATTTATTCTTGCTTGCGATGAGTTTATCTAGTCAGAACAAATCAAGTTGAATTTATACACGATTTATCTTGGTTCATCATAATATGCTAGTCGATTAACGTTTTTGTATCGAGTCATTAATATATACCAACATTCAGTAATTTATTCAGTAATTTATTGAATTTAATATATGTATTTATTCAATAATTTATATAATTTAATATATTATTCATAACTCTAAATAACTCTTATCATTTATATTTTCGATGAGCCATTCTAGTCAAATGATTTATGCTTACCAAAGATATATATTTAGTTTTATCTAGGATTTCATCCTTACCCATTTTGTACATTTACTTGCGATGAGTCAATCTAGTCAAAGAAGATTAATGCTCACCAAAGATAGATATGATTTTTACTCAATTATGGAATAGTTTCAAGTTTGATTTTCCCATTAAGTTAGTCATTTCCATTTCCTAACTATAAGTTCGCAAAATGCTTCGCTTCTAAGAATGTACATTGTTTTCATACGAAAAACGAAAGTCACCAGAGTTGTCAGTCTAGTCAGAGAGAAACACATTTTACGCGATTAGTTGAAAAATGTGCTAGTTTTGTATAAATTACGCTATCTATATAATAATGTTACATTTATACGTGAATTTCCCGCATTTATATACTGAGAGCCTCGAACATGTAACACACACAAATCACCGACATAATCAATGTTTAGCTTTTAGCTAATACTTATATCAATCTATCTCTAAACTGCGGTAGCTGTAAGGCGAAAGAACGTAACAAATACCAAATGTGATAATTACAACTAATTCGTACGAATCAACAGACACATTTTTCTAAACAACAAACCAAACAATAAAACATATTTAGATAAAATTCCAACTTTTGCACGGAAACCAAATCTAATGAGATAAATATTTATAAAACGCATACGAATACAAATGTACCACAGAAGCAATTTTTTGTACTTTTATATTCACCACGCGCTGGCTCACAATGCACACAAACAAACAGGATTTGACTAGAATTAGTTATTTATAACATGCAACTAATAAAACGAATATTTTTGAACGAAACCAATAACTTGTCTGGCCAATTTCATCATTTACTACATGGGCTAATAAGTAGTAAGACTATTCTTACAAATACTTTATTTTTAGCCCGATATTTTCAATTCAGCGGTCCTGTAACATTTCGATACCTTTTGAAATGAATTATCCGCTTACCCTTGCAAAATGCAGTTTTTTCTCATTTTCGAATGCCGCATTCTTTCCCTAGAGCTTCCATTTTAGTTTTGGAAATAGAAAATAGTCGCTGAAGGCCTAATACGCATAAATCCATAAATGATTTCACAATTCATAGCCCAATTCGTTTATTATGACTATTTGGTCGATTTGGTCGTTTGTGAGTATTTTCGTTTTTCCGGTACCCTATCCATCTTCTCCATAAATCAGGAAATGTCGATCCACGTGTTACAATAAATTCATTTACTGACAAAATAATGATAAGATTGTTTATGGCTGGCTTAAATATGACTATGATCAATAATACATTTTGTATTCATCAGAAATATTGTTCCTTCGTAGGTAGTCTCAAGACTAATCAGCCAATGTAGTACACCATTCTCATGCGCATGAAGATGTATGGACTCCGGCTAGTGAAAGAATTCCGCACACCTTCACGGTTCCAAATCGAAACAAATCGTGACTGAATTATGCTGCATACAGGAGGGGTGCAATTTTACCGCCATGCGGATCCCCTCCGTCAACTGTGCGGCCACTACAGTCGTGCCGCGACGTCTAGTCCACGCGTCGCCGCCTTTCCAAACGTCGTCGTGCACCATGCCCGCAATTTGCTGCTGTCCAGGAACGCTTGCTCAGCTCATGTCGTGCCAACATTGTAATAATAGTGCATGCGATGTGTACGCACTAGAACATTTTGTCGCGCTGTTTGTTCGCTGCTTCTGCTACCCTCTACACAATTCCTCTCACACTGCGTGGCGTGGCGGCGAGTGTTCCACAAGTTTTGATATGCAGTCGGGTCGGCGTCGGCGCGTCCTTTCGAATTTACCTGTGGCGGCCAATTCATGCCGGTCTTGCACGCACTCACGCAACTGCGAGTGCATATGCGCTTATATAGTAATCATAACATATCCTGTTTGGAATCATTACGCGAAATTATGTACTGTCGACAACATCGCCGTCGGCGACAACCCCCGCACACTACACGACACTACTATAACGGCGACGTTGCTGCTGCTGATGCAACCCCTTTGCGACGGGCTGGCGGCATTCGAGCGACTCCACATGCGACGACTGGGCGCAATTCGTCGACACGTCGGCAGCGCGCCCGCACCGGCATTTATCTAATGCTGCTTCGTTGCGGTATGCGGCGAGTGTGTGCGCATGTTGCCATTAGTTATTCAGCAATGTGCGCCGCGTGTGCGTGCGTCGACTGGCATTTCAATTGTGGCACCATCGGCAGTGAGGCAGTGCGAGGAGCCACATTTTTCAGGGCTAATTGCTTCGCGGAAAAGTTCGATGTGTCGACTAAAAGAGTTCGTATCGTGAAGGAAAGGGTAAGCTTTGCATGTTCCATGTTGTACCCATACGACTTATTTGGAAAAAAATATCATTAAAATATAGGTATTCATACAATTTATAGAACACAGTTCAATTTATTCAGTCTGCACGAGACCTCAGTGAAAAATATTTTTGCTGTGCTTTTAGCAGGGATCCGGAACGGTCCAAAAAACCGCTCCGCTCCGGCCCTAAAATCCCATAATAAGTAATTATAATAAGTGACTCATCGCCTATTGTTTCTCTACAATACTGCATCAAAACCCAGATTGCGATTTTGAGTCCAGTGTGGTACAGTGTGTATGGTACAGTAGGGACATATTCCGTTTGGCGGTTATCGAAAATGTATTGATGCAGTATTTTAGAGAAACGATAGGCGATGAACAAAAATATAACAAAATTGTAACCATTTAAAGTGCCTGTAGCTAATTTTGATCCTTATACAAATTCAATTTAAGTCTTCGGCTGGATGGATTACATTGGAACTTGAGGAAATCTTTTGAGTATCGTGAACTGTAAAACGTATTCTTTAAAAAAATATTTTCTCGACATTTGTACCTCAACGGTTGATTTTCCCAAATTCGTCCAAAAATCCGTTTTTATTACAGCTTTTTCAAGTTCGTTGAGAAATCGTAATTATTTTTTTTCGGAAATATTAAAACATAACATCATTAAGAACATATCGACATGCTAAAAAGTCTTCATCAAATAATTGTGGGATTATTGGTTTTTGAGATATTGGTGATCAAACACAAAATGACCCTTCTCAATTCAAAGTCCGATATCTCAATGTAAAAAAAATCGTATCGAGGCAACGACATGCAATTTAAAGCTGAATGTACGAGTTATCCGCTCATAAAACTCCACCTGGGTAAAAATCCGGAGTTAAAGATACTACGGTTTTAAATCGGCGGTAAGATCGTCGGCGCCACTATCATCGGCGCATATTTACATCGGCGCTTTTTTTCTATAATTTTTTTCACAGAAATACAATAAAACAGGAAAAAATGGGACTGTTAAGGAGTAAATTACAAAAAAACAAGAAGCCGGAGTGGAGCCACTACGGATGAAATCGGCGGTAAGATCGGCGCCACTATCATCGGCGCATATTTGCATCGGAGTTTTATAAAAAGTGAATGTTTAGCAAGAAATCTATATAGATAAAACTGAATTCCGTTTTGTTTGTTTGTCTGTTTGTTTGTAATGCATGGCCGGCTAAACGGCTCA